>CABHPH010160654.1:0-39912 GCA_902168325.1 Peromyscus nudipes | reverse complement strand
CCCCCTTGTTTATTTGGTTATCTGGGGACAGCATTACACTGATTATACAGATAGGAAACCTGAATATGTAGAAGCTGAATATTCAGCAAAAATAGCAAAGGGAAATAAACATCTAGAGAATTTAGGGGAAATGTGTTCATGTTCAGCGGCCAAGAAAAATTTCTTTTGAGAATGTTTTGCTTTTGGGAAGCCCAATAATACAATTAAATCACTGCAGTGGCCAGAAGAAGAGAGACTATGCTATCAGCCTGGCAGTTTCTAAAGTAGGCAGTGGTCATGTCTATAAATAAAATGCTGAATTGGGACTGCAGGGTAACCGTCCGTATAGAGACACCTAGACACCTGCTTGTAGTTTCCTTAACACAGAATTTAGAGCCTGGAAATGCCAACAGTTATTAATTAACAGTTATTAATGCTGTTGTGGAAGGGATAGCCAATGCAATAAGACAAGATATCACAGACAGACACACACACACACACACACACACAGAGAGAGAGAGAGAGAGAGAGGAAGGTGTACAAAAGTATAACAGGTACAAAAACCATAAGTATTTGAATAAATTTTCTGAAGGAATTTGTATGAAGAGAACTCTAAACTCTAACTAGATGGTGCATACCAAACAATTGAGTGCTGGAGCTACGGTACATCCCTGGATGTGAGTCACCTTCCAGGTCATCTGTTCTTTTTATCCAGTTAAAAAGAAACTTTTCAAGTTCATCTGTGGATTAATTAGAATAAAAGTGAATATTTAATTGAACACAGATTAAGAATATTGCACTAAATGCAATGAAAATCTATAATAATTAAAAAATGGTGACATTAGAAGAAAAAAATCAATGAATAAGAGAAAAATCTGTAAACATGTTTGGAATTAATATTCAATATTGTTAGTAGGAGAAAATTATTTGGCACAACTGTCTAGCCACTGGGAAAAGGATTTCTCCCTCATGTATACCAAATATTAGTCTTAAAGTGATTACAGATTTAACACTAAAAATAAAACCATTTTACACCAACAGAATGGTGGGAAAATGTAAATACAACGCCCATGACAGGATGTATCAAGAAGAAGCTAAGAAATTAAGCTTAGTTGATATAGATTAGAACCATCTCATCTGTTTAAACACAGAACATCTTACAATTTTTCAAATCACAAAAGCAAAGCAGACAGTAAGATGGTCATCAGGATCCTGAACACATGAAGTCAAGGGTTATCATCTTAACAAGTAAAGAGTTATTACATACAAACAAGAAAATCTCACACTGGGCATTAACAAGGGGATTCAAGTAGAAAACCAACAAATCAAAGGCTAAATGGCCAACTCATTTGTCAGAAAGAATGCAGTGAGGTAATAGGAGAAACCTTTTACTTCCAAAGCCAGAGCTTCTGGCAAATAGCAAAGAGCCTCCCAGCATGCTCTTGGTACATGATGGCTGGTACAACAGTCCTCTGGAAGGAGATTTGGCTGGCTGAATTGACTCAGTCATACCAGAAGCTTCTTCCAGAGAAGTTCAATGACACAGAGTACATGCCTGTTTAACCTCGGGAGTGTTTGATACAGCTTTGCTGGACATTCAAAGCACAAACAGATACTGATGTGAGAGATTGGCATGGAATACTATACAGCTGTTTAAAAAGATGTAGTAAATGCAAACGAAGAATATTATCCACAGTACACAATCACATGTGAAATGGTTACAGCATAAAGTAATCATTTAGTTTGATTCTGTTTCTGTTTTAAAAATAACTGCACGGGTACCAAATCACGTTTACAAATGGAAACATAAATGTCCAGAAGGATATACAACACACTATTAATAGTGTTTATCCCTGCATACAGGGATTATATAAGATCCTTTTTTCTTCTCTTTCCTTGTCGGATGTGTTATTTCTGTGCATATTAACCAGAGAATGCAAAGTCGGGAAATGTTTTAATGTCAGCAGCGGTTAAGTTTCAGATCTGTTTCCAAGCCTGGCCCTACCCAGGCCCGCTGTTAATCTCTGATGAGTTCATACACACTTGTGCTCCATCTTTCACTTTCAGGCATCGATCTGTTTCTTCTTGGAGTTAATTTTGCTTCTGCAGCTCACTCTGGTCCCTGGAGCTGGGGCACGTACTTAACTCCCGGTCCTTTGTGTCCCTCTCCAGATTTATTCAGTGATTTCTCAAGTGTTTTTCCTAATTGAATATAACTCATAATTTCATTTTTAAAATACATGGACCCATTAGTGTCAGTAATTAGACATTAACAAGTATGAAGATGGCCCATTAATGAAACAGCAGCTTTAGGAACCTCTGATGCTAGACTCTGTGGGGGAGAATTGCTTATCAACCATCCCTTGAGGATTGATGATGGACCTGTTTGTGAACATCTGAACAGCAGTGAGACCAACAATGAAATTACCACCTTCCTAACAGGGGCTAAAGCAAGGACTGCACGCGGGATTTATGTTGCTGCGTGAACAGCCCAGAAACCCAGCCAAGCTGGAAAGGAGGCCTCTGTAAAACTAGTCCTAGGAGGCTGAGCTGACTCTGACAGGCCCTCCCTTAGCTGGGCTGCTAGACCAGTCTCTGAGCCTATCCCCTAGCACATCTAGAAGGTCATGATTCAAGATGTGGCGTCAGCATCAGGCAGCTGTGAGTTCAAGTCCACTTTGCCAAGTTCCAGCTCTGTGATCTTGGGTTTTTGTTGTTATTTTAGGAATAGAAAATGCATTTATTGGTTGCTGATTGGGGATATCAACAAAGAAAACCTCAGACTGAGTGAACTAGGAGTTGGATGAGTTTTTGCAAATTACTTTGCCACCCAAGATTTAAGATCTTCAGCCAATTGCTACTTTAGACCAAGCATTCAGAAAAAGCCCTGGACCAGCCCATGGCCTAAGTGGATTGAAATCAAAGACTCAGAGCCATGATCTTCCTGGAGACACACTCCTTGAGAAGACAGTATAAAAACAGCTATGTACACCATGCATCTTATCAGTGGTGTTATGCAGTCATAATCCAAAATGCTAGTGCTGATTTACAAAATAGTACAACTGTGGGTTCTCCTGAACTTGCAAGTGGGGAAAGTGAGAGGTTCTGGGAGCTCTAAAAGTTTGCCTATGCTTATAGAGAGCTCACTCCAACATGGAATGAACTTGAGCCATTTGAATGCACCATGCAACTTTTGACCTCTGGGGTGTTCTGCCCTGAGTTGAACAGCTCATGTATGTGTCGTAGACATACAGCACTTCACAGGCAATTTCTGGGCATCCATGAAGCCTGTTACTATCCACTGTCAAACTGACAGGTTCTATGATTACCCTGGAGAGAAGCTGTAGCCGATTCTGTAGATAGATTGGGTCAACGAGATGGGAAGACCCACATTAACTGGACTAAATAAAAAGGAGGAGGCGAGCTGAGCACTGGCATTCACCCCTCTCTGCTTCCTGACTGTGGATGCAGTGGGACCAGCTGCCTCATGTTCCTGCATGTGTTCACTGTGAAGATGGACTTGACTCCAGAACTTCGAGAGAAAACAAACTCTCCCTTCCTTAAATCGCTTTTGTCCGGTGTTTTGTTGTAGAATCAGACAAGTAGCTAATGTGAGCCTCCTGGGAATGTCCAGACAATAACATCATGGCAGTAACAGTCAAGTGTGTAGAGATGACAGTCCAAGCCTCCTAAGTGATTCCTCCTTTGTCCTCCCCGCTCTTCCATCTGTCCCCACACAGCATCCCATGGTATCTGTAAAATAGGTCACATGGAGAAGACTAGACCGGGACCTCCATCAGCTTCTTGTTGTATTTGATATAAATGCCGAGTCTTTGTATTTTTTATCTGTCCCTCCAGGCAACAGTGGCCTCCTTAACACCAGTGGAACACACTGGAACCCACCTGGGGGACTGCACACCTGTCCAGACCACCACCACCACCACCACCACCCACTCTCTGTTGGCCTTTACTTAAACATCTCCTGAATAAAATCTCCTCTGCCACCTTTGAAAAATCCCAGCCTCCTCAGCCGTTCAGACTACCCCTCCTTCCCTGGTTTAGTTTTCCATTTAGAACTTGAGCCCTCTAGTGTGGCTTACCTATCAGATATGTCCCATGTCTATCTCCCCACACCACAGAGACTTTGGCCTTTGCAGGTCAGTCCATGTCTGGGCTTTAGACCAGCACCAAGCACATAGTAGATGATTAATAAATATTTTATGGATGTATGGCTTTGCCTCATCTCTTTGATCAACAGGGGTCTGTTATTTGGGGGTCAAAGTCCTAGAGAACCTTGCAAGACTACATCAGTAGCACCTGCTAGTAATGCGGCTTATGAGCTATCAATGTGTGTGGCTCCATCACTGATGTTGGCACGGACAGGGATACATTTCCAGGGCCAATGTAGGCTCAGCTGGGAGGTGTGAAGGAACGGAAATTGCCCCTTGGGGAAGTGACCAGGAATATAAACATTTACTTGGGTGCCAGCTATAACAACTACAGATGGCCCCTATTCTCCAGACTGCTTATTGTTGATGGAAATGAGATCTGTGTACCTTAGATGCCCAAACAAGCCAGTAGCAGAGCAGACACTCTGAGATGAACATTTCAGAAGCTAGCCTGTAAATCTCTCTGCACAGAACAGGGACAGCCCTGTGATCTGTCAGTGGAGCATCCGGATGGCAAGTAGCAGCCTGGAGATAAACCCAGGAAGAAACTACTTAATAATCTACCCTTCACTTCTCATATCGACCCGAAAGATGATGACTTCCGACTTATTTTCCAGGAGATAAGTTCCTCCTTAAATGTATCCTGATTTTTATTGTCATTTGCCTGTGCTTCGTCTCCTGTGTCAAATACAGTCAATGCTGCTCCTGAGCTGCTGTTGCCCCAAAAGTTTTGCTTGACTCATATAATATTTTGAGGAAAAAATATTATTTTATGCCTACTTAAAAATGAAAACATAACAAAATATAACACAATTTTTCTTGAAAAATGGGAGATTTGGGCAACATTGGATCCATATTCCTATTTGTTAGCAGCCAGCTGGAAAGCAGGAGGGTATCCTGGGGCTCTTTGTCCACCCTGCCCAGCCCACTACACTCAACATGGTCTGAATGATTATATAAAAGTTTAAACTAGCAAACCTGGCTTCTACCCTGAGGTGGTGGCCACCCTTCTGAGGAGGGGGAGCACTCCTTCTATATTGTCCCACAATATTGGAGTTTTCCGAGCTGTATCCTGAAGCCCCAAACATGAGCCTATTGAACAGTCTTCTCCTTGGTGGCTTGTGACAGGCAAAATGGGTAGGATACCGTTTATTTCATTTTTTTTGAGATAATCACTCACTGCATAGCCCAGGATGGCCTGAAACTCACTAGATAGCCCAGGCTAGCCTCAAACTTTTGATCCCCTTACCTATGGTTTCTCAGTGTTGGAATTATGGGTACTTAACCACCATTCTCAGCTGTGGAGGAGGCATTTATAGAAAGACTTCACAAGCTTGTGATATCTGCACTTGGGAAGCTGAGGCAGGAAGATTGCGGGTTGGAGGCTAGCCTGGGACACACAGTGAAATCTTGTCTCAAGAAAAGAAAGAGAGAAGCAGGAGGAAAGGGTGGAAGAAGGAAGGAAGAAAATAAGGGATAGAGGGAGGGAAGGAAGGAAAGAGGAGTTTCTGAGCTGGCAGATGGGTTTAAAGTCTGACTCCACTGTTCCTCCAGAAAGCACCACTTCTGTGGCTTGACTTCCTCAAGTCTGGAAGCAGAATTTATTTCATTGACCGTGGAATGGAAAATTGGAGGAAAACAAAACCTCTAAAACAACCTCTAAAGCAACAAATTCAAAGCCTGGAACACAGCAGATATTTAAATATTCATTAAGTCTTGTCTCACTTTAATGGTGAATTTCTTGGACCATTTTCTGTTGACCTCTACTCAATATCCATCTTAAAATGTTAGGGGACGAATATCCCAGGGTAGAAAAAGGCAGTGGGAGATGGATGTTTTTGTCTTGGCACAGGTAATTTTAAACATATAGCCACTCTCTTTGATGTAAACACTTCATTAATAAATTTATTAACACTGTGGGATGTTGTAGACAGTTATCCAAATCTTGTTGGATTAAGAAACCATATACTCTTCTTAGTTCTTATATTACAACTGCAGCACTTAGCTTAAAGCAATCCCCATGCATTGAGTATAACAATTGTCTAGGGTGCAGGTTTGGTTCAAGGTCACTTGGATGGTTCTTCCAGTTTGGATCAGACTTAGCTAAACTCAGTTGGGTTCATCCCCACATCTGTGGCCATCTTGCAGGTCAACTGGGGCTGGCTGACATATGGAAGCTTGGTCTGGAAATCATGAAAACCATGTCTCCACATGGTCAACCCATTCTCCAGTAAGATGTTGGTCTTACTCAATAGTAACCAAGGGGTTCAGGGTCCACAGAAGGGCAAACCTTGGTGCCCAAGAGTGTTTCAAGTATTTACATCTGTTACATGTGTTATGATCTATTGGTCGAAGCAAGTCACGTAGCCAAGTTTTGAGTCAGTGTGAGAAGGCACTACCAAGGGGGGCAGCAGCAGAAGGGGAGTTTCTTGAGCCGATTTTTGCAAGTGTTAGACCCTATAGAAACCATAAGTTAAGAAACTTCCAACTCCTAGTGAGTGCAAAACCCAGCACGGAGTTGTCCTCCTCCATATGCCACTTGCAAATCTGGGGACTGGTAAGGAGTTTGCTCCAGAAAAACCTGTGCTCAGCTCTTCTCCAGCTGTTCACAGAGATCCCACCCGAGCCCTCCAATCCTTGCTTCTCTGTGTGGCCTGACTTGACCACAGCAGCTTAGGCAGCCGGCCCATATGGCTGTGTCTCTACAACACCAGACTCTGCCAGTACCATATGCTGTCTGGGAAAAGCCATTGCTCACTCAGGCATCATTGCTGAGAATGGGCAGAGACATCTGCTGGGGATGGAACCTGTCATGGTCCAGACAAGTACCAGGACCCGGTGTACCTCCAGGCCCCAGGAGCTGAAACAGCTGAACTAATGACAGGTCTCCTAGCTCTCCTGTGGTCTCTCTTCTGGATCCTAGTTCTGTCTCTGGTTCCAAAAGCAACCAGTGTTCTGTGTCTCCCAAAGTCTCAGGACTTAGCTAGAGTCCCAGTAGATTGGAATCCATCTGA
Organism: Peromyscus nudipes; assembly: GCA_902168325.1. Lineage (NCBI taxonomy): Eukaryota > Metazoa > Chordata > Mammalia > Rodentia > Cricetidae > Peromyscus > Peromyscus nudipes. The sequence continues at coordinate 32,750 of CABHPH010160654.1, read as the reverse complement.
TCTTTCTCCCTTATGGGAATACAAGGGGGACTACGTCACCCTGTCTGTCTCCCTCAGTTAGGTTACCCCAGTGGGATTGACTCTTAACTACAGCTAAGCATGGAATTTGAGGGTCATGCCAAATTGTATGCAAGAGGCTGAGGGTCAAGCCTGGAGAGGCATGCCTGTATGAGGCAGCAATCAATACTGAGAGAACACTCATTATTACACCCCAACCCCAAACATTGAACCCTGTGACGTCTGTATTATCAGTGTTATTGTTATTATTAATTATTCTTTTAAGGAATCTATGGGAGCTTCTTATGCTAGTTCAGATAAGGGTAGGTGGAGAGATAATGCTGAAGGTCTATCTGTGTGTCTCACTCCAGGGCTCACACCCTTGGTTTTGACACCAATTCATTAAAGATAGGGAGGATGAGATAGCCATCAGAAGTACGACCACTTGGGTTCTGACTGCAAATTCAATGTTGGTCATTCTGCTCAGACAACCCCACATCCAGGCTCTGCTTTATGGGTAGCTAACAAGTTGGAATGGTTGCCTCTGGAATCCCCACGAATCCACTATGTGTTTTGGTACCTTGTAGATCACCTCTAGTGATTCCACATACCTAATGCCCTGCAGGAAGGACAGCTGATGTAGTGAGCTCTTGTGTCTTTGACTCTGTTATGGAGTCCCATGGGAAAGCAATTAAGCCCTGTTGTGGACTGTGTCCTTGAAAGGGCAAAGACAGATGGTGGAGGAGGTGGGGAGTTCAATGCCCTCTGCTGGGTTTTCAGTCCTGTTGAGAAGCCACCCCAGGGGCCTGACATTGTGGACACATGGCCCAAGTGATCTGGCCCCATTTTACATGAGATTAGCTGCATCTAAGGTGTGATGTGGGAAGGAGAGTGCCTTGCAGTTGACGAGCTTGGTCCACGGCAGCATTAATGTGGCTGCACACCCAGCAGGCATTGCCATCCATCAGTCTGTCGGCCCTTCTGGGGGCTGCTGTGGTGAAAATTAATGTGAAAGTAACAACTCCACCACTGAATTCTTCCTCCAAGTCGGTTTGTATCTGAAATCTTCCCCTGAACTCCTGGAGAGGGTAAGGCAGCCCATTCAGCCTCCTACCATAAAAGCATGGGGATTTTCCATGGTTATGAACCTCAGACAAGGCTCAGGGGCCAGTGGCCTGGGAAGATACCCCTAATTTGTCAACTAGGGACTGAGCAAACCATAGTGAGAAAGAATATGAAGCCTCTAGTGGCCCACAAAGCTCTGTGAGGCATGGAGTCCAGCCTGTGGGAATGTTTAAGGACTCTCTGCTAAGGTATGTATTAGAGAGCAATCAAATGACTTCAGAATCACCTGTGTTTTCTAAGTATCTTGTCTTGGTTTGTCTTTTCTTCAATAGTGCTATGGGGGAAAATAATTTGGTTCTACAAAGTATAGATGATATTTGTCAATTCTACCTGCCCAGCATCCATTCCCTCTTTGACTAGTACTGGTCCTGGGCTTTTTGTTTTTTGCTTTTGCTTTTGTTTTTGGTTTTTTCTACTGTGGAACATCTTCTGTGTTTTGTGGTCCTGGTTGAGGCATTCATCCGATCTTTCTGCTAAAGGTGAACCTTTAGCCTGGGCTGGCCAGTGAGTAAGTTCCTTGTCTGTTAGTTATGGTGTCTCAAACTTAGCTAATCTTAAATTCCCTAACATCTGGAGTAGGAATGCTGGTAGAAATAAATTGTTTCTCCTCTGAGATCTCAAGCTGTAAATACTATGTAACAAAAGTATGGATGGACATCTCTGTCAAACACACCAAAGAATCAGTCTTTAAAGTAAAGGCACTACACAGAGCTCAGCAGAACCAGCCAGGCATGGTGGCACAGGCCTGTGATGCCAGCATTCAAGAGGCAAAGGCACTAGGTGGACCTCCACTTCCCTCCTCCTTCTGAGTGGTGCTAATATAGACTGCAGGATCTTATTCCTCTTAAGCAGGTCAGAGGTGTGCTCAGAGACAGGCTGGTGATGCCCCCTGGCTGGCTGGTTTGGACACAGATATCCTGTTGGAAGAAGACATGGTAGAATCCACATTCAAACAGTAAGTTATCACAAGTTCAGAAGCAATTTGGGCTACATGTGAGTCCAAGACCAGTCAGAGTAACTTAGTGAGAATTTATCTCAAAATAAAGTGGGGCTGGCTGGGGATGTCGCTCAGTATTTGATGAGCTTCTGCAGCTTGTGCAAGGCTCTGGGGTACATACCTGGCACTACACAGAGAAGAAGAGATGTAGGGAAAGGATCACTAAGTGATAAAGACAGAGGGCGCCAAGAACACTATTTGATCTCTGGCTCCAAAGGAGCCTTAGACTAAATGAATCCCTGAACTTCCAGAGCATGTATGACAATCAATTCCCTTGTCATTGAGCTGAGTTTCTGTCACTTGTGACCACACAGCTAAACTCAACTCTAACCCTGTCTCTACCATCTCCTAGTTCTGTGATCTTGGGAAAGTATCTAACTCGCTTTCCTCATCTGAAAGTCTGACATAGTAACAGCACGTGTCTTTTGGGGCTCCCGAGACTAATGAGGATGCCTGTGGATGTGACCATCTTCTGACTTGAGCATGTGCTCAGTGACAGGCTTGTCACCTTCCTTCCCTGTGCCCTCTATGACTGGTGCAGACACCAGTGCTCTTGGGAAGGACACAGCAGAATCCACTTCAACACAGCAAGCTCCAAAGGCTCCCTCAGCCCTTGATCTTTGTGCTTTTTCTCATCTTCTGCTTTCCACTCCCTCCATTCACCAGTCACTCTATTCTCTGAAAGAGGCATCAGAATTCACATGTGGACATTGTGGCTGCCGTGCTGGAACTGTAAGATTTAAAGGAAGCCAACTGAGAGAAGCCAGAGCCTGCAGGGTGTTGGTGGGATTATGTTATGTTATTGGTTCATTGACCAATTCAATGGAGTGGGTTTTTTTGGGGGCTGGCCTTATGGGCATGGTCTTCTCTGAAGATGTGGGACTCCTTAAAAACTGTGGAGCAAGGGTTGCACCCTCTCTCTTGAGCTGGTAGGAGCGAGTGGTGGAGAAGCGCGGCTTGCATTTTGGTTCCATCACCCTTGGGCAGAACGGCAGCACAGCTCTGTCGTGTGTCATGAGTGTGACCACTTCAGGATTAGGAACAAATGAATGAACCTTACCTGGCCCGCTTCAGGATTAGGAACAAATGAATGAACATAAGAATATGTGACGTCTATAACAAACTCTTATCTTTCTCGGCAAAATTGGACACAGAGGTTTCCAGTGGCTTTGCGAAACAAGAGATACTTCATATCATAAAAACAAAAACAAAAACTTTTTTTCCAGTTTGCCTGGAAAGATGCCTCATCCAGAAAAATGTCTCCCATGAAAGTATGAGAACCTAAGTTCAGATCCTCCAGAACCCACATAAAAAGCCAGGTTGGCAGTTCATGCCTGTAATCCCAGTGTTGAGGAGGTGGAGGATTCATAGGGCTTGCTGACCAACCAGTCTAGCTGGATTGGCAAGCTCCAGGTTAAGTGAGAGACCCTGTGTATTAGTCAGGGTCCTGTAAGAAACAGAACTGATGGAATGATATGTATGATTTATTAGAATGGCTTGTAGGTTGTGGTCCGAGTCCATCAATGGTTGTGTTCTGATGGAGACCAAGGCCAATGGTCTGATGGTTGTTCAGTTCACAAGACTGAATGTCTCAGCAGTCCTGACCTGGTGCTGGAGTTTCAGGTGCCCTAGAGAGCCACCAGTCTTCAGTCTGTGTTGAAATCCCAAAGAAGCAGGCTCTAATACCAGCAAAGGAATGACTCAGTGGCAGGACAGATGAACTTGCCAGCCAGAGTGAGGGCAAGCAGACAAAAGGCAGACGCCTCCTTCTTCCTTGTCTTTTTATGTGGGCTGCCATCCGAATGTGTGGCCCAGATTTAGGGTAGGTCTTCTCACCTCAAATGACCCAATCAATAAAACCCTTCACAGGCTTGTCCAGTTGCTGGGGTTTTATTTGATTTCAGATTTAATCAAGTTGAAAACCAAGATTAGCCGTCCTACTCGGTCTCAGTAGATGCTAAGGACCGGGTAGGAAGAGAGCCAAAGGACAAATGTGACAGGAAAGAGGAAAAGAGGCTAGGGATTAGGATACAGGGGTGATGGGTCTGGGAAAGACGAGGGAGAGGAAGGATGTACTAAAACCAATTGTTTAAAGTGTCGCAGTGATGTTTATACTTGGTACGCTAATTCAAAAATAAAGCTAAGCATTTAATAAATAAGATGGAGAAGTGGCTGAAGAAGATAGTTGACAGCTACCTCAGGCCTCCACACATATGCAATAAGAGGAAATGGAGGAAGGAAAGAAAGAAGGAGAGAAGGAGGGGAGGACAAGGAGGGGAGGGAAGGGAAGAGAAGGAGAGGGAGGAAACGTATGCCAGCCGTTCTCAGCCCTGTTTGTTTGCAAGCTCTCTAGGAGCCAGCACCGTGAATGCCCTGCTTGTTCTTCCTCCAGCATCTCTTCCGCTCTCTGGCACTTTATTAGTCATTAATGCACATCAGCCAAAGAAAAACTAAGTCAATACGGTGTCACAGACACGCACTGCCTGCTGGCAGCCAATAAGATGCAGCAACAGAAACATGTTTCACTGGAACGTTATCGTGTGTTTTGTAGCCCTTGGTGTTTTGTTTTGTTTTTTAAGAAGAACATTTTAAAACTGAGAAATTTCACATGGGAAAAATATTTTTGTTTCTAATTTCATATTTTAAAAAACAGCACATGTGGGGATTTCCAAGGAGATCCTTTGGGATCAGTGAGGGAGGTGAACTTATCTGCACTGAGATCCTCAGACCACAGCAATATCCCAGATATCCATATGCTCCACTTGGGGAAAATCCAGATCTCCTTATAGTAACATTATAAACTTGAAATCGACTCTAGCTCCAGAGCACACTGACCAGTCCCACCTCTGACAGTCACAGGACAGAAAGTGACAGCTGAGAAGCTCAGAGTCTCACTAGCCAAGCTGTGCCTTCAAATGGTGCCCAGCAACTCCACCTGAAAGTCCAATGCCCCTTAAGAGAAGGTCAGAGAATTGGAGAGGCCAAGAAAATTAAAGAAAATTTCTGGAGGGCAGAAGTTGAAGGAGTAGGAACTGTTTTGCCAGGACAGGCATTAGCTAAGGTAGAAGCATTTGAAAAGCTACCATATGGAAGAGAAACTGAGTCTGTGCTATATAGGATGGATTGAAGTTGGGGAATCACAGACAGCACTATCTAAACAAATGAAATATGTTTAGACAGCACTCCAGTGAGGCAGCAAGATGGCTCAGCAGGTAAAGGTGATGGCCACCAAGCCTGACCGCCTGAGCTTGGTCCCATGTGGTGGAAGGAGAGAAGTGACTCCTGCAGGTTGTCCTCTGACCTCCAAGTGCATTCCTTGGCATGCAAGAATCCACACACACCGCACCCCTCCCACATGCATGTACCCCTCCCACACATGAGAATTAAATAAATGCCACAGAAAAAAAAATTTAAAGAAAGACACTAGGAATAACAACTTAGATGAATTTGGAGTTGTGTTTGGGATTTTTGTTGTTGTTGTTTTGGTCAAGTGTGATTGAACTGTATCCATATTCTCCTTCTACTGAGGCTAGCAGTTAATTACAGCCCTCCTTACTTCCTGATTCTAAACTTTAAATTAAGGAAAAATATAGATGCAGTGAGAAATTAAAATGTAATTTGTTTGTATTTGTGGTCAGGCTAGACTGAACCATGATCTTGAACACAAGCCCATAGTGATGCTGAGCCCTGCCTTTGCAGAGAGTTGGGGCACCCACCCAGCCAACCACAGGGGGGCATCAGACTGTCTTTTATATCTAATGAAAGAATGTCAGAGAGTGACTTCCAGATTTGCTCTAGAGACCAGGTCAGGTCCTGCCAAAGGATCCATAATTTACCTGTGATGGGCAAGTCACAGAGATGGAGGGTGGAGGAGAAAGAGATCAGTAAAGAAGCAGAGATACCCTGGGCTCCAATCCCACCCTGTTAGCTCTGACATCTAACGCTGACACCATGCTTATTCTAAATCAGGGATTATTCTAAAAGCTTCACTGTAGTCCTTTCATCAGCCTCTGAAGTGGTGCTATCAGTACCTCCATCTTATAGACAAGAGACTCAAGGAATAGGGGCCTTCAGCAGCTTGCCTAAGAGCACACTGGAATTCCTATACCCTGTTGTCACAGGACTGTGTGGTACAAGGATGCTCATGCCATGGATCACGCTGGGTCCTGGGGAGTCAAATTCCAGTGCAGGCGCTTCAGAGATGGGCTGCTGGGTTTGAACCTCTGCTTCATCACATTTAAGTTGGGTAACCTCGGGCAACTTCCTTAACATCAGTTCTTCCATCTGCAAAATAGAGGAAAAAATATGTTTACTGTCTTGTCAATCCCCTATGAAGCTAGGCAGGTTCTGATTCCATCTAGACGGCTACTCAACCATCACTCCTTGTGGCCAGATAAGTCCCGCCCACAACCATTGCACTGTTTACTTTTAGATGACATGCCTCTGCCACAGCAAACCACTGTACAAACAGAGCAAAGGCTCCCTCAGGGATGGACTGGCTCCCCCACCTACACTTCCTCCAACACAGGAGGACAGCCCAGATACTGATTGGACCCATAGTTTTTGAAGATAGGTTGAAAGGAGTCAAGAAGACCCCCTGGAAGAACACAATGTTTGAACTTGGGGCTACTGCTCTCAAATCTCACTTCCTACCAGAGTGGCTCAGCATGTGTCCCCATGAGGCTTTTTTGTCCTAGTTTATTTTTTTTAATACCAGAAATGCCCCCTCTACCAGAGACAAAATGGGCTCCCTTCCCCAGAAAAACACTTCAATGAGGATCTCACGTATGGAACTAGGTTGAAGTCAGGCATATTTTCCCTGGTTAATTGTCATCCTTGGTTGCCCAAAGTCTGGAAACCACAGATTCCAATTGACCTGGCTAGCTTGCTTTCAAACTCTCTGAGAGTGTACACATCAGGAATCAATATTTGGGGGCTAGAGAGACGTTCAATTAGTGAAGTGCTTGCTGCTCAAGCAGGAGGTCCTGGGTTTGAATCCCCAGCACCAACATAAAAGATAAGAGTGACATCACATGCCTGAAATCCCAGCACTGAGGAGATGGAGAGAGAGGATCCCTGGGGGCTTGCTGGCCATTCCAGTTAGGCAGTGAGCTCCAAGTTTAGTCTTACAAAAATAAAGTGAACAGTAGTTGTGGGAGACATCCAATGTCAATCTCTGGCCTCTATACATGTGCACGTGAGTTCACGCACATCAAGAAATCAGTCTGGTGTGATGGTGCATGCCTGTAATCCCAGTACTTACTTGTGAGGAAGAAGCAGAAAGACTGTAATTTCAGGGACAGCTTGGCTGTATAACAAGACCCTGTCTCAAGAGGAACATGTGCAAGAGAGAGAGGTAAAGGGAGAAGGAAGGGAGAGGAACAGAATGGGGAGAGGGAGAGAGAGAGAGACAGATAATGCATGGGGGTAGCCTTCCTTTACCAGCACCCTGTGGGGGGCAGACTCCCTGGCATCCCAAGACTGATGGCTGAATGTGCATTGCTTTAAGGGGTTCAGTTAACACTAGGATTTTCCTCTAAGCAAAGTGGTCCTGTGGGCTCATTTGCTTCTCCCTCAAACTCCTCTCCAGACAGCCACGAATTCTGCTTTATAGCTCCAGTTAGCTGTACAATTAAACTCAAAGCAACCCGTTTATGAATATGAGATGCCAAGTTTCCTTGCAAAACATAGCAAAGTAACAGATGCTTTCTTGCAGTAAACAAATTGATATACAGCTTGGTGTTTCTCTTCTTGGTACTCGAAGCAGAAAGCCTTCCCAGGAAGTACAACTTAGGGACAAGGTGCTGTAAGGTGAGGATGTGCCTAGGTCACTCCACTGCACACAGAGCCTGGATGACCCACTTCTGAAGCTGTGCCTTGTCCCCAAACCCAGTGAAAGAGTTCTCATAGGAGACCAAGAGCCACTGTCCAACTTGTGCAGAAGAGACGAATGTGTCACTTCTGGGCAAGCCGGGCCACAGGGGAGACAGTCTGGCAAACTCCATGGACACTTAATTTGGTCTCCATTTTTCCTTGGTTGCATCTGGATAGAAGAAAATCCACAAAACTTTAAATAGGGGACCCATGGCAGGTGTTTTTCTTTTACTCTTTGCAGTGCAGGGGACCAAACTCAGGGCCCGACACATGTTAGGCAAGTACACGAGCACCAAGCCACATCACAGCACACAAAAAGCAGCCTCTGCTTCATAGAGTTGAAAATCAATCACACCGGCTGAAGGACCTTCAGAGGGAGGCATTTGACCCACTCTCCTTCGCTGGTTTTTACTGGACAATTGCACTGCAGCATGGATCTCATTTTGGAACAATGAGCCCTGATTCACCCAGCCCCTGGTGTTCTTGAGGTGTGTGTGTGTGTGTGTGTGTGGTGCCTGGTCACCTCACACTTTTATTATCCCATGTGCACCTTTAAAACCATTTATTTCACCTTAAATATTTGGGACGGATCTTGGAAGCCCTTTAACAGGCAACCTTGCTCCATAAATCTGTCACTAGCCAATGTCATAATCTATTCAAATTGATACAACAAAACACCACACACTGAATGAGTTATGGACAGATATGAATTGCTCACAGTAGGAGTCAAGTCTAAGATCAGAGTGTCAGCCCATAGACATGTTTTCCCCCTGGTCCTCACATGGTGCAAGAGACAAGGGGGCTCTGAGAAGACCCTGTAAAGACACTAGTCCAGTTCACAAGGACTCTGACCTTGTGACCTAATCACCTCCCTGTCCCCACCTCCACTTGTCACAGACTCATTTCAGCATCCGTGCTTTGCAGTAACACAGACTTTCAATACTCAGCACAACCCAATCTACAGGTATATATGCATGAACCCATAGCAGGCCCTCTGTGCTCTGCTCAAAGCTGCCTCAGTCATCACCCCTATATGAAGGCTGTCACTTGATAGTAGCATGCCTGGCCAAAGTTCTGGGATGTTCATATGTAGTGGGTAGCCATTCCAGCTTTCATCTGGAAGTTCCAACCCCCATTGAGGCTTCAGTAATAGTCACGCCTACAAGGCAGGGCCAAGAGAGGACCCTGAAGACCCGAGATCTGACTGCACCAGCCCTCTTGGTTCCTGGACCCTGGATGCTGGAGGTAGACCGAGCAGAGTTCTCCAGAGAACACCGCCGGACTGCGCCACACCTTTTCCAGACCCTGTAAACTATCCCTTCACTTGTAAGTTACCCCACAAAATAAACCTCCCTTTTAACTACGTGGAGTGGCCTTAATAATTTCACCAATATTCATATCTCTAGAAACTGCCTTCAACTGGAGTCAGGTTAGGTGCCTGCTGTCCTTGTACCTTGAATGCACCTCCATTTTTAGCATTTTTCCCTCCTCTGCAGCCATGTATCTTCTCTGTTAGATTCCAGGCTCTTTAATTAAGGCTTTAAAAAACCGGTTGCCGCGCCAAGGTCAGGGTACAGCACACACTCTGGAGCGAACCAGTTGACAACTTTGTACAATAGTCATTGCATCGTGAAAATCAATACCAACCCACCTTCCTCTGGGTGCTGGCTACACAAGGCTGTGTCTAGCTGAAAAGACAGAAGCAAAAATGTGGATGTATACAGACCCAAATCTGTGTATAAATTCTTGGAATTAAACAAAGGAGTAAGCTCTGAGAACAACAGAACCTTCTGACTCAAGAATTTTGGTGATAAATGTACAATCAAAACCAACTTGGTTGCCATGACAATAAGTGGAGCGGGAGGCAGTGCAGGGTATCATTCCATCATCCATGTGCGGGGCACTGTGCTGACACCGCCTATGCATGTTATTTAAATCCCACAAAAGCTTGCAGAGCATATAGTCCTTTATTCAACTCATAAACACGGGAACAGAGAGAGCTTGAGACTTGCTGAGTACCCTGATCTTGAAGTGATAGAGACTAGATTACAACTCGGATCTGTTTTCCACTGGGGTTATGCATAAACACATCCCACTGGGTTTTTATGTTTGTTTGTTTGTTTTTTGTTTTGTTTTGTTTTTTTGCCACAATTAGGAGGTGAGATGGAACTTGAGAATTTGGAAAATAGTGGATTTTTGACAAAAATGCAGTGCTTGTTCTTAAGGCTGACTGAAGCCCTCAGCGGTTAAACAGTAAATACCTTCATTCATTCCAAAGGTCTGGATACCAGGAGGAAGATTCCAGGCTTCTTGCAGGTCCATCTTGCACAACCAGAAGAGAAGCTAATATCCCTCCTCTGACATCCTTGTTAATCAGAAATTACTTCCATACAAGGTCTTAGGGTTCAATAAGATCTACTTACATTTATATAACAGCCTTGGGGGAAAAAAACGTGGACCTCTGTGATTCCACCTAAGGTAACTACACCAGGTGTGGAAGTTCTAAAGACAATTCCTTCCTAAAAGAACATTCATTTATTTGTTTTCCATGAAACTCATTGAAATGTTTTTTACTTTAATAAAACCATACTTTGTAAAGCTTTTTCACATTTTCTGTTTCAGATTATCTAATAAAGCAGTTATTTATATTGTTAACTCAAAAGGTAATGTAGACATCCTTTGATCTTTTTCTGGTTATTAAAGTGTTTCTTAAAGAAATCTCAGTACAGGATCAGGAAGATGGCTCGGTGAGTAAAGTGTTTGCTGGACTAGCATGGAGACCTGAGTTTAGATCCAGACTACCATGTAGAAGCTGGAAGTGGTGCACATGCCCCTAACCCAGGGTCGGGCTGGACACAGGCAGATCCTGTCCTCACTGACCAACCAATCTCACTGAAATGGAGAGCTCTATACACATGAGAGATCTGGTGGAGAAGTTATTGAGAAAGACATCGTCATGTCAACCTGTAGCCTCCACATACACACCTACGTGAGCAAGAGCACCTGTGAACACATGTGCATGCACACATACACAAACACATACATGCATACATGCACACATAAATACACACAAATACACACACATACAGAAACACACATAAATACACACAAATACACACACATACAGAGGCACACACATATGCATGCAAATGCATGGGCATCTTTGTTTTGGTTTTGCCTTAGCAGTAGCAGGGGTAAAATCGTTTCCTTCTCTCTGTCTATGTCTATTGGTCTCTGTCTGTCTGTCTGTCTGCCCCCCCTGCCCTGCATGTGTGTGTGAGAGAGAGACAGAGACAGAGACAGAGGGAGACATACATGCCAAGCAAGTGTTCTATGACTGAGCTGCAGCTGTAGTTAGAAGTTTTCCTGTATCCTGGCTGGCCAGCGGTTGGGACAAATCTCTCCCACTCACATCCCCCAAGTAAGCACACAGAGGCTTATATTAATTATAACTTCTTGGCCATTAGCTCAAGCTTATTACTGACTAGCTCTTACATTTAAATTCAGCCTATTTCTGTTAAGCTATATGTCGCCACATGTTCTGTGCCATTACATGCTGCTCCCTGGATGGCAGGCTAGTGTCTCCTGACTTTGCCTTCCTCTTCCCAGAATTCTCCTCATTCGCTTACCCCACCTATGCTTCTTGTCTGGCTATTGGCCAATCAGCATTTTATTTATCAATCAATCAGAACAACATATATTCACAGCATACAGAATGACATTCCACGAGCTGGGACCCGCAAGGCCTCAGGCAAGTGGATTTTTTGGTGAATTCCTGCCCCATGGTTGGATGCCACACAACCCTATCCCTCTTTTGATTTTTGGCTTTGTGACTGTCACACTAAGTTGCCAACAATGTCTTGAATTCACTCTGTAGCCCAGGCAGGACTTGAACTTGGGACCCTCCTGTCCCTCCATAGCCTTCCAACTGACTGGGATTACAGGCAAACACCACCTGGCTCTGCTTGTCACCAGGTTTTTTAGGACCCTACAGTCCCTATGTATTACACAAACTACCTCTCCTCATGTAACCCTCAGCCTCCTTGCACCATTTATTACACACATCAGCTATTGCAACAATTCCATTTAATAGACAGGAAAGCTGGGGCTGGCTGAGATTTAATAACTGACATCTGATGACTCCGTCAGGATGTGAGGACTGGAAGCTATGCCAGACATATCTCTGAATCCGTATAAAGTATGTGAAATATACTGCGTCTTCCTGATTTAAAGAGCCATCAAACTGACCCACTGTATCAGAAATGCCCTCCAATGGGGCTAAGTAAAAGTTTTTAACTGTCCAATTCCCTGGCACTTGGTGTCTTGCCAGAGGCACTATGATGTAGTAGAAATCACCTGTGTTTAACAGGCAAAGGCCAGGGTTTGCTGACAAGTTTAGTTAATCCACACAGACATGGCTGATGAGGAGACTGGTTAATTAGTTGTGGAATTTTTAAAAACAAGCAGATGTGCCATGTGAAATGCATTTTACTTCCTGAGCCCAGGGGAAGCATGGAGATGCTCCTCGCTGTGTATACGCTGGTGTCTTGATTGAGCGTTCAGCTGTGTGTTTTTGCAATGCAGGTATCCTGGCTTTATTCCACCGTGGATAATTGCATTCTGCTTGGGTTCTTCCTCCAGTCCTAGGCAGGTACAAGGTTGTTGATAGTAACTACAGCTTACAGGAGCCCACTAAGCACAGACACATACAGGACATTTCCACATACCATTCCCAATCCTTTCCATAGCTCTGTAGAGTCACTTTTATTTAATCCTCTTTGATAGGGAGATGGAGGCTTGGAGGTGAAATGACTTGCAGAGACTCCACAATGTTAAGTAGCAAGACAGAGACTCAAACTTTCAATTTCCACAGTCATTTGGGGAAAAGGTACTTGAGGAAAAAAGTTGAAGGTATAAACAAGATGTAAGGTGTATTACAAAGATGAAATTACAAAGTGTTGATTTTAAATTAAATTGAATTTTAATCTAACTAGTTTAAATTTAAGTATAAAATCAAAATTACAAGGGATTTAACTTGTGTTTCTTTGTCTCTCATGAATTTGAATACTGCGCCAATTTTAGATCTTTGGGGAATTATGTTTCAGGATGAGAAATGAGTTTCCTTACAATCCTGAACCTCCAATTTCCCTTCCCAGAGGCTCATCTGAACCTCTCCTTGCACCTCATCTAATACATTTTAGGTGTCTACACCTTATTTTCTCCTTGAAGTTGCTGTTATAACTTGTTTGGCAGAAATGTACTGTAGCTCTGTTTTTATTTAGAATTTATAAGCGTGTTGGGAGTGAAGAAGTGGAGAATTTTATATGAATATCAGACAAGGAGCAGCATGCTCTATAGTGAAGGGGAGCATGTGAGACTAAACTATCATGAAGCAAATTAGGCTCTCCCTTTGGATATCCAAATATACATGGGGAGTGTGTATAAAATATTTTCTAAATCTTTTTTAAATTTACTAAACATCCGCCTTTTCCCCATCTGAAACATCTGCTAAAATGTAGTTTATAATCGTAGCACAGCATTTCCTTAAACTAATTATAACAGGATTGTGTACATTTAGATTACCTTTATTATTTTGCCACTTACATATGCAAAGTGGCCTTGAACACCTTTCCACAACTATCTCAATATTTTGACAGGATGCATTCCAGTGATGCCTTCCATAATATGCACATGTATTTGCAGCCCCAATGATTATGTAGGGCACACATTTCTGAGTACAATAAATAATTTTAACATTCTGATAGGTCAAAACATTATCTTATTTGGAATTATTTTGTATTATTTTGGTAGCTACTGAATTTGAATGCTTTACCAATTTTATAACATCTTTGAATGATTATGTGTTTTCTTCAGTTTTCTATTGAGTTTTTTTTGAAAAAAAAATATTTTATTTTATGTGTATGTTGCCTGAGTGTATGTCTATGCATCATGTGCATGCAGTGCCTGAGGAGGCCAGAAGAGGATATGGGAGGCCCTGGCCAGGAGTTAGTCAGTTGTGTGGGAGCTGGGAACCGAACTCAGGTCTTCTGCAAGAGTAGCCAGTACTCTTGCCGGCTGAGTCATCTCTCCGGCTCTGGAGGTGATTTTCTCATCTACAAAGATGGTGTATGTCAACATGTTAGCTGTCTGCCTGCTGTATGTGGAGTGGAGCTTGGCTTTTGCATGGTCTTCCTCTTTCTGTTTTTGTCCCTGCTGTTATTGTTGTTTTCTATTGTAAAACTTCAGAAATTTTGTGGTCAGGACCAAAGTTCCCCCTTTTGCTTTTTTCTCACATAGTCAGGTTATGTCTTTCCCAGTTTGCAAGGACAGATGCACCCACTGGATTACTAATTGTTTATGTCATTGTTCTCTCTCTCTCTCTCTCTCTCTCTCTCTCTCTCTCTCTCTCTCTCTCTCAGTGTGTGTGTGTGTGTGTGTGTGTGTGAGAGAGAGAGAGAGAGAGAGAGAGAGAGAGAGAGAGAGAGAGAGAGAGAGAGAGAGATGTGTTATGGAGGGTACGCATGCCACATGTGGAGGCCAGAGGGTAACTAGTGGGAGTCAGTTCTCTCCTCCCACTATGTAGATTCTGGGAATTAGACTCCATCAGGCTTGGCTGCAAGCACCTTTACCTACTGATCCATCTCACTGGACCCATTCTTTCCTTCTGAACCACTGAATTATTTTGCTCCTTTTGACTTAACATTGGGATAAGCTGTGAATAAAGAAATCTCTAAGCCCACCACCTTGCAAATGATTATTTAATTGTTTACCAAAAGACCCAATCACTCAGAACTTCTCAAATAATTAGAAACACTACCCCTGGGGCTGGGATGTAGCTCAGCCGTAGAGTCCTTGCCTAGTATGCACAAGACCTTGGTTTTTATTCTTAACACTGCAAAAAAAAAAAAGGAGGAGGAGGAAAAGAAGAGGAGGAGAAGAATAAGAAAAAAGGAAACAATCAAAAAAAAAGAAATTGACTTCAGTAAGAAAGAAAGTGAGGAAAAGAAAAAGAAGAAGGAAAGAAAGGATTAGTGAAGTCTGCGGCTGTTGTTCCCCAGCTGTGTGCGTTTCTGACCCGTTTTTATTCACACTCCATCAATCTGCTCCCAAGCCACAGCCACACTGTTTTAATTACGACAGCTTTCATACATGTATTCATACGGGATGTGGCAATTTCCTGCCTCTATCACTCTTACTTCTAATAAAGTGAACTGGCTCTTTTCATTAATTTATTAATCCAATAGAAACTTTATAATTATTTTGTCAAATTCAATTTTTAAGTCCTTTTGGGATTTGGGTTGGAATTACACTTGACTTATAGATTCATTTCAGAAGAATTGATGTCTTACTAACATTACGAGTTCCCATCTCTCCATTTATTAAAGTTTTAATTGAGTTGTCCATAAATTATAGAGCAATATTAAATATTAATTGTGTTAGTGGGCATCTTTGTCTTGCCTAGCTTTAATGAGGCTCCTAGCCTGGAGGTGTGGAGAGCAGGCCGCTCAATGGAAATGCTGGTTTCTACTTTTCAGTACCTTAGGAGTGGTTCTTTCTCTCTCTCTCTCTCTCTCTCTCTCTCTCTCTCTCTCTCTCTCTCCTTTGCACCTAATTTCCTAAGTGGAAAATAAGGTCCTAAAGTTAATAGTGACACATACCTGGTGTATTGAGAGATTTAAATGTAATACCACATTTGAGGTGAGTGTGCACTATGCCTATCATGAGCCTCCCAATAAATCTCAGCTCTCTTCCTGCTTTGGTGCCGATGGGTTAAAACAGATGCTCTGTTGTTGTTGTTGTTGTTGTTGTTGAAGATGTGGCTTCCTGCCTTCTTAAGCTCATTTTTCTCACTTTGTAATGGATGCTGAATTTACTAAGTTCTAATCTGTGGAGATGTTAATTTTCTTTTTACCTATTTCCTCACTGAGTTGTAACTCTGTATTCAGTGGAATGATATTGAACTCAATGCAGCTTGGCAGCTTTTAAAACGTGTTGTACTTTGAGAGAAAGGACTTGATAGCTAGTCTATTTTGAGGGGGGTCTTCCTCTGTCACCCCAAGTAGATCCATCTGTCTGCTGCCAGCATTTGTGCCCAAGCCACTCTACTCTGTGCCCAGTGTCACCGTGTCTGGTGATCCTCATCTCCAGAGGACAAGCCGCCATGGTCTGTCCTGATAGGTGATCCCTGAGCTGCTGGGAGATTGTGTCAGAACCCATTTGCTGCTGGTGGTGTAACTTAGTGGTCCATGCCTGGTAAGCATCAGGTACAAGGGCAATCCCCAGCTCCACCAAACAAAAATGAATGAAGAATGTGGGGGGATGATGAAGAGAGGAAGGAAGGAAGGAAGGAAGGAAGGAAGGAAGGAAGGAAGGAAGGAAGGAAGGAAGGAGAAAAGAATAATGTTTCATTATTGCCACTCCTTCTAAAGCCACTTAAGTGTCAACCATCTACTTTCATCCATTTCTTTGTATTCAGAGGGTTCTTTGAGGGAGACCCTCTACTTGTCACCCCAACTAGAGATACCTGCCTGCCTGCCAGTGTCCTGGCTCCTTGTCTCAACTCACTCTTCTCTGTGCTCAGTGCCATGGAGTCTGGAGGGCCTGGTCACTGTTGGCAAAGGATAAGCTCCCTTTTCCTCATATTTGAATCCTACACAGGACCTTTAAAAACACACAGCTGGCTTAGTCATCCCCATTGCTCAGCAGAGGAGCCCTGCCGCTCCTGTCTGAGCCCGTCCCTGTGCCACAGGCCACCCTCTCCCCAGCCCTTCCCTGCCTCTGGTACCCACTATTCTACTCTCTGCCTGCATAAGATCTGCTGGTTTTTAGCTTCACATGTAAATGAGAGCACATGGCATTTGTTAGAAGAATAATTTTGACAGTGGGAGCTAAAAGCATTACTTATCGGCTTCGGTACAGTTTAACCCTAATTATTGTCCTTTTATGCACAGCTTCTGCAGTCTCAAGCTCTGTCACCCTGTCACTTGGGCAGTTGTTGTTCTGTGTAGGGGACTCTTTGGAGGGCAGGATGTGATGTTTTCCCGAGCTGTTGAGTGTTTTACAAGGTCTTTCTCTTGCTCTCATAAGCAAACTGACGAAATAATAAATATTAGGAGCCATTTTTTTCTGCAAACTTCTACAGATGGTAATCTGTGTTTTGTTTCTTTGTTGATGTTTTTCCTAGCATTTCATGCAGCTAAGATGTCCTTATCCAGCTTGACTTTGTAGAAACGTTTCTTTTACATATGCCAAATGCCTATAATGCTAGCAAAACACTTGCTTCCTACCTGTCATTTAAGATGTATGAAACGATGTGTTTCTATAGGATAGATAATGGGTGGGTGGATGGGTGAGTGGGTGCTTAAATTCGTGGCTGTGTGGTTTATCTCATTAGGAGTAAGTAGCCTTTCAGTCTACCCATGCAGTCATCTTATCATCCTGGAAATGTCTGCTTAATGAAATCTGCCCTGATACTTCTAGCCAATTTGCTTTAGGTCTTTCTTTCAAGTCGACCTACGAGCTATGCATTGCTGCAGCTGCTCTATCTCCAGGACCAACATCTTTCTGGCCAGTTCTCTCGTGGACCCTGACACTTGAATTAAAATAGCTTCAAGTTTGTTCTGATTTTACTTTCTGCATCACTAGCACCACTTTTGATGGCTGTCGATATGGGGCGCTCCTAAACTTTCAGATTCTCTGTAGTGGTGTCTTACCTCATCTGCCTGGTGTGTGTGTGTGTGTGTGTGTGTGTGTGTGTGTGTGTGCACGCACGTTCAGGAGCATACCATGTCCATGGCATAACGCATGTGTGGAAGTCAGAACAACCTAAGATGTCGGTCCTCATCTTCCACCATTGTCTGAGACAGGGTCTTATTGTTCACCATTTTGTATGCAAGTGAGCTGGTCCTCCTGGACATTCTGGCTATGGTCCTGTCTACCTCCATCTCACCATAGGAGAGCTGGGATTACAGACACACTCCACCATGTCTGGCTTTCCCATGGGTTCCTGGATGCTTGCACAGCAGGCCCTTTCCCCACTGGACCATCTCCCCAGCCCACCCTGCATTTTCTGACCCTCTGGTGTTTTTCATGCTGATTCTGCATCTAAGATGTGCTCACCACCTGACTTTCGGTCCCTTCAGGGTTTCTCTGAGCACTTCATTCACTCATTACATGTTTTCTCCTTTTCCCTTTTCACATGTTGCAATGAAACTTTTATTTTTTTTTTTTTTTGCCCTGTATTACCTCCACCAAACCTGTAGCTTCACAAGGGCAAGCCCTGTGTCTATTTTATTTATAGACATGACCTCGGAGCTGGCTGGCAGACAGTAGGTGTTCAGTAAATGACTATTGAATGAATATTATGATATGTCCTCATTACAGTGTTCTGGCAATTTCCTAGAATATGCTAAAATAAACACTTAACTGGAAAAAAAAAAGGTCTGCCCCATCCCTGAATCAGTTGTGTGCTGCAGACCATATACAAACATACTTTGGGGAATCCTTTGTAAAGATCTTCAGCAGATCTCTATCTTTAAGGAACCCATGTCACTTTGATTTAGGTCCCAATTCCTTCCCATCCTATTCACCTGACAAGCAAGGTATTTGGTGGCTATGATTCATGCCCATTTGCTTGCCTGTGATGAGATTGGCTCCGTGACAAGGATTAAAGAAACACAGAGACAGGCAGAAACCATCTCCTGTGATGGGGCTTAGTCGGGGGACTCACAGAGGAGAAAAGCAATATATAAACAGATATGCGAAGTCATTGCATGCCTGTGCTTACAGCTGTGAGAGAAAGAAATTGTGGGACTAGAAAGTCATGTTGGAAAGTGGTGATATTTGATCTGAGGGTGATATTTGATCTGAGGATGAGAAAGGGTAAGCCATGGAAAGAGCTAGGGTTAACTATCCTGGACAGAAAGAATACTAAAGACTTAGGATTGGACAAGACAGGGCTGGAGGATTTGAAAGAGGAGGCTAACTGAGTTTGCTGGGTTTCCTGAATACCTTCTAGAACTAAAAAAAAAAAAAGCAAGCAATGTGGAGTTGTTCTACATCAAAGCTAGCCAAGAATCCACAGTTGCACAATTTAGGCTAGTCTTGATCCTGACAAACACACACACACACACACACACACACACACACACACACACACATCTGGGGACCCTATAGCCACGCGTGCAGTTTCAATAACATCAGACTATATGGAGGGAGTTGACCGTGCTCAGTGGGCTCAGTAGCAATAACTACTTCTCCTTGCTCCTTGAATGATTAGGAAGCCAACTCCTGATACTCTTTGCAACCATGAAGCTTAATGCAGGAGTTGATGTGTCTACAACTTTTGAGAGGCAAGACCTAACAAGACTTATCAGCAGTCAAGTTTGCTCAAGGTACTTGGGGACTTGCCTGTGTCTGCTCCATCAGCTGTAGCAGAATCACTCCCCACTAGGGGGCACTGTTGTGCCGCAGGAAGTGGGGCCAGCTTGTGGAACTCATCCCTGCAAATCCATCCATATCTCTGGGGACCCTGGTGTATGAGGTTGCAAAGCTTGGTGATATATTACATATAATATTGCAAGTGCCCGGGGAATTCTTGGGGACTGACTGGTTCTTATTCAGTGGATCTGAGCACACACTGTAGGAGGTGAGGGGAGCTGCGTGGATATCAAGGTAGGAGACACAGCATGGTGGAGATAAGCATGCTCAGACTAAGGAGCCTGGCATCCAAAGCCACTGGGCTGGTCCCCTCCATTTTCACCTGACCCCATGGTTTCCATTTTCTCTGGAGTATGAGCCAAGCTCACCAGCAAAGGGCAGGCTTTGGTGATTTGAAGAGCGTGAGAAAGGGCTAAAGTCACATTTGCATGGAGTTGGGGCTAGAGTCATTTGGCCAAAGAAGCATGGTAGACTAGCCATGTGTGCTAATGTCCTTCATGTTGGCAGCCAGGAGTCTGTGATGTAAGCCACCTGCTGACTAAGGTGTTTTCTGACACAACTCTTTTAAATGGGGAAAGGAGGAGGGCAGCCAGCTTCAGGCTCCCACTGCTGCTTGCAAAGCTCCGTGGTGCTTGTCTCCTTCAGGTCTTTACAGATGATCTGCCATTCTGTAGGAAGTGAAGGGGAGGAGTGGCCAAGCTGTGAAAGGAGGGGAGAAAGCTTCTCTTGGAGTTGGCACCAGTCTCCCCCAAAACACTTGAATCCAAGGAGTGAAATCAAATAGAAAACGGGAAGCCCATTGAAGGTCAGATGCGGTGCTTTATGATTAGCATAGGCTCTCACCTGCTTACCTCACTGCTTAGACCTTGGGACAGCTGAAGAAGTCTGAGCCATCCACCTGTTGCTGGTGAGGAAGCTAGTGGATATGTCACAGACCCAGGAAACAGAACTGCTCTAGCTTAAATCCTACCTGTTGTGTTTAGTAATCCTGATCACGCACAGCTCCCTTACCTGACAGCAGTTACTCCACTGCACTGACTACAATAAGCGTTCATAAATACATACCTTGCACCAGTATCACCAGGGCTGCCTTGACACCCAGTTACTCCAATAGCAAGGGCCGACAAGTCAGCTTCCGAGTGGAGCAGGATAGAAATGCAGGCTCTTGACCCCTTCCTGACACCTACTGAATTTATATATTGGTGAGTCCTCACCAGGATTTGACTGGCTTAACCTGAGGAGAGGAAAAGAGGAAAGATGTGCAGTTACCTCCAGCTAGTGTCCCCAGGCTCAGCCACAGATGGAGCCTGAGGAATTGAGGTCCAGTTGCCAGGAAACTTCTCAGGGCTGCTCATGCAGTCGCAAAAACACTCAACACCCACGGTCCCCCTATCAGGGCCAGCGTCTAGAGAAAAGATGCCTGCCATGTCCTTGCCACCCACTCACACTTCAGCCACTTCAAACGCTCTTCCTTCCCTCGATCTGCAATGCAGGCATTCGTCTTCCTAAATAATATCAATGGAGGCTTTTAAAAATAGATTTTTATAAGCTAGTGTTTCTTGATGACAAAGAGCACGTGCTCACTTGTCAAGAAGAGAAGAAGCAAGTCCGTTCGCACAGAAAGCTAAAGGTGAAAATAAATTCCCATTCTACACCACCATCCACTGCACACCTTCCAAGGTCATTCTCTGAATGTAAGCACTGCTAACAATGTCCTGTGCATCACTTTAGAAGAGTCACACGCATATGCACTCCAGCATATGTATGTAGATTTTGGACACAAATAGGGTCACATTAACCTAACTGCAACTTGCCTTTTCCACTTAATAATACACCCTGGACTCTCTTCCATGTCTGTCTTTAAATAGAGCTGTCTTGCTTTTAGCAGCCACTTTATAATCTAGTGCACAGTCTTGTTATAGTTTATTTAAACCACATCCTACTAATGGCCACCTGGCTTTGTTCCTAGTCTTTCTCTTTTATACACGACATGTGGTAGTTAGGTTCATGCCTGCTGCTATAATAATAAATAAGCAAACAAAATGCTTGTCCCTGGCTCAGAGTAGCTCAGAGAGGGAATTTCCCAGTTATAGGATGACTGCTATCTCTCTTATTTGTTGAACTGGTCCCATTCTAGAGTCTTCTGCCTCAGAAAAGACAGGGAAGAGGATAGTCCCATTGTATTATCACCTTGGCCTTGAAGCAATATGTCGCATTTCCACTCACTCTTCCTGTCAAGACCTAGCCATGGTCCCCACTTGGGTGTGGTAAGGAGAAAGGTAGTCCTTGTGGAACTGTGGGAACAGTGCAAAAAAGGTCACAGAAGGGAGGAGGTCCCAAGGAGGGAAGAGGGAGAATTTCTGTTGGATGCCTCTCCATCTCTACCACAATTACTGCAGTGAACATCCCCATCTCCCACATGCCTTTACACATTTGTGCAGATAGATTTACAGAAGTGCAATGGCTGTGTACAGGGGATGTGCACTTTCGATGTTACAGGTAATGTCTCACTGCTCTCCTAAAAGTGCATTTATTTGTGCTCCTGCCGTGTCAGGAAGGCGTCAGCTCTACACACCTTTGTTAAACTTATAATTGTCACACCGTTTATATAGCCTAAGGCTAGGGAGATGACTCAGTGGGAAAAGGGCTTGCTAAGCAAATGCGAGGACCTGAGTTCAGACCCTCAGACCCATGCAAAGCCAGACACGGACACGGTAGCATGTGTCTGCAACCCCAGTACTTCTACTGGGCAAGATGGAAAATGGAGACAGGAGAGTCCAGGAGCAGGCCAGCTAGCCTGCCTGCCATGCACAACAGTGACCAAGAGACCTCATCTCAAACAAGATGGAAGTGAGGACTGAGGTTGTCCTCTGACTGCCACAAATACATTGGGACATGCATGTGCTCCCCCATTCTCCCCAAACGATCCGTGTTGTAAGTGAATAACAGGATCTCATCGTGGTTTGAATTTGCATTCCTTTAAATGTTGAGAGAGGGCGGGATTGTTTTCACGCATTTATTTTTCCATCTGGAGCTTTGTCTGGAGGTTCCTTTCTCATGACCTGTGTCCCTTTCTTCTACTGCCTGTTTCTCCAGTGCTTGTTATTTGGGAGGAGTTAGGGAAAAGATATAAATTATGTAAATGAAACAATGTGAAGCCGTCCCTCTGTGTTCCCAGCTTGCATGCTCCAAGACTTTTCCCATTTTGTTATTTTATTTTTACTTGCCACTTTCCCATTGCAGAGACACGTTTTTCTAATGCGCGTTAACTTCTGTCTCATGCCTAGAAAGGTTGTCTTGGTGCCAAGATGAATTTTTCATGTTCTCACGTTTTCCTCCAGTGCTGAAGCTGCACTTGAATCCAGACTGCAACAGTGTTGCGTTGGTGATTTCCCTCAGTTCTCCATGTCCTGCTTTTCACAGCCCCCAAACAGGAACGGGAAGAGCTGCTGCTAGGTGGGGTTATTGGAAAGTTGGAGCAAGATGATTCTGTCTCTGAGCTTAGGAGAGATTTAGGCTGAGACGCACCAGGCATGTGTCAGCTGTCGGCTGGTTCCTCTCTGGGTTTGTGGTATATGACCCTGTACATGGCTGATACCTGTTGCATATCCATTCCTTATGGTGAGCAAGTTATGGAAATTTTGTAAAAAAATAAATAAACAAATAGTCTCTTGAATTCCAAAATTGAAGACTTTAAATGCATGGCTGGTCATTGAAGGAACCCACTGTCCCCTGTATGGCTATCGCGTGGTATGAACCCTCACAACAAAATTCAAGACTAATCCCACAGTGCTCAAGATATGCCTGTATTAGAGACCTTTGAAAACTAAGAGTCACTGCAGAAGGAGCAGAGAGACTAGGTAATGTTGTCTTCTCTCAATAACTAGGAGGGACCTGTCCAGGGCTGGACCACCTGTGGTTTTTATCCCCAGGGAAAGATCCCTTACTTCTACACCTCCACCAATTTTCTTTCTTTAAAAAAAAATAAAATTGTACTGGTTCTTTGAGAATTTCATACGATGTGTTTATCACAGTCACCCTTCCCCCAGCTCTTCCTAGATCCACCCCTTTTTCCCTTCCCACCCAATGTTGTGTCCTTTTGTTCCCTCTCAAGGCTAAGTTGTACCGCCCAAATGTTCTGGAGAGTGGTTGACTTCTCAGGGGCTGTTCTCTTATAGAGAAAACTGCCTCTCTCTTCCCCAGCAGCTACCAATTGCTAATAGCTCCACGGCTAAGATGGGGCTTCATGCCCAGCACCCCTCTCCATGCTGGACCTGCTCTGGCTTGGGCTTGCCCAGGGCTTGCCCATACTGTCACAACAGCTGAGTTCATATGTGTGTCAGCCCTGGTGTGTCTGGAGAGCACTGTTTCCTTGTGGTCTTCCACTCTCTCAGGCTCTTACACTCTTCCTGGTGCTTCTTCTGAAACGATCCCTGAGCCTTTATAGAAGGGTGAGGTATACGTGCTCCTCTTCGGGCTGAACATTCCACTGTCTCTTATTCTCTGCCTCTTGGCCAGTTATGGGTCTCTATTGATCACTACCTACGGCCGAGAGCATCGACTTTCTGTCTTTAGGGCAATGAGGAGAGAAGCCTTGGCAGTTAGGGGGTAATCAGATGACTGGTTGATGAGCTTTGGGTGTCACCAAGAGCTAACTGGGGACTTTGGGGACCTATAGGAAACATTTCAGACATAGACCCTCTGCCAGAGAATAAAGCAGCCAGTTCTTGCAGGAAGCTGAATTCTGATGCAGACCCCCTTCAGTCCCAGTTTGCCAACAAAGCTGTTAACTCCTTAAGGGGAAAAAAGTGTGCTTGACATATCTTTGTATCCCTGGAATGTAACAGGTGCTAAACAAATGCTTGTTTAATTAATGAACACCTGAATTATGCCACTACAGGAATAGGCTTTATTGATGCAGAGATGTGCCAGGAGGGATTCCTGCCTTTATGGACCTGACACTAGGGGATGCTCAACTCAGATAATGTGTCAAGAATGGGCCGTCTCTATATCAGGTACCATGTAATCATAAAGGGTAGAAACAAATGTCTCACTCCTCTAGACCAAGGAAATGACAAATCAGTCAGGGAAGGCTTCATGGTAGAGGCAGTAATCTGCTACATATGTTACGAAATCTCAAAGGTAGAATTTCAAATGGCCGAAAGACATTTAAGGAGTTGCTCAGCAGCCTTAGTCATCAGAGAGATGCAAATCAAAATGACTCTGAGATACTATCTTACACCTGTCAGATGGCTAAGATCAAAAGCACTGCAGACAGATTATGTTGGAGAGGATGTGGAGCAAGGGGGAACACTCCTCCACTGTTGGTAGAAGTGTAAACTTGTACAGCCACTTTGTAAATCAGTGTGGTGGTTTCTCAGAAAATTGGGAATCAATCTTCCTCAAGACCCAGCTATACCACTCTTGGGCATATACCTAAGGAATGCTCAGTGATACCACAAGGACACATGCTGAACTATGTTCATAACAGCATTATTCATAATAGCCAGAACCTGGAAACAACCTAGATGCCCCTCAACTGAAGAATGGATTAAGAAAATGTGGTACTACTCAGCAGAGAAAAACAATGACATCATGAAATTTGCAGGCAAATGGATATAACTAGAAAATACCATCCTGAGTGAGGTAACCCAGATTCAGAAGGACAAACATGGTATGTAACCACTCATAAGTGGATACTAGATGTAAAGCAAAGGATAATCAGACAACAACTCACAACTCCAGAGAAGCTAGCTAACGAGGAAGACCTAAAGAGGGACACATGGATCACCCTGGGGAGGGGAAATAGATGATATCTCCATGAGTAAACTGGGGATGAGGGATGGGCAATGGAGGGTAAGGGATAGGAGATGAGAACATAAGGGAATGGGATGGTTGAGCTGGAACAGGGATGGAGGGGGAAAGCAATGAAAGAGATACCATGATAGAGGGAGACATCATGGGGATAGAGAGAAACTGGGTGCTAGGGAAGTTGCCAGGAATCCCTAAGAATGACCCCGGCTTGGACTACTAGAAGTAGTGGAGAGGGTGCCTGAACTGAACTGGCTTAGCCCAGTGATCAGACTAACTAACTGTCATCACAGAGCTTCCCTCCAATG
Source organism: Peromyscus nudipes (assembly GCA_902168325.1). Classification (NCBI taxonomy): domain Eukaryota; kingdom Metazoa; phylum Chordata; class Mammalia; order Rodentia; family Cricetidae; genus Peromyscus; species Peromyscus nudipes. The sequence continues at coordinate 7,199 of CABHPH010160654.1, read as the reverse complement.
ACTGATGGAGGCAGATGCAGTGATCCATAGCCAAACACCAGGCAGAGCTCCAGGAGTCCAGTCAAGAGAGAGAAGAGGGATTCTATGAGCAAGTGCATCAGGATCATGATGGGGAAACTCACAGAGACGACCAAACCAAACTTGTGGGAATTCATGAAAGTTGGATCAATGGCTGTGGAGCCTACATGGGACTGGACTAGGCCCTCTGCATGGCAAGACTGTGTAGCTTGATCTGCTTGGGGGGTCCCCTGGCAGTAGGATCAGAATCCATCCCTGGTGCATGAGCAGGTTTTTTTTGGAACCCAATACCTATGATGGAACACCTCGTGCAGCCTTGAGGCAGGAGGAAGAGCTTGGACTTGCCTCTATTGGGTGTGCCTCCCCATGGGAGGCCTTGCCTTCTTGTGGAGGGGAGTGGTGGAGGCTGGGGGGGGACAGGAAGAGGTAAGAGGGGGATCTTTGATTGGTGTGTAAAGTGAATGAAAAAATTTTTTAATTAAAAAAAAAAAAGAAATGCTTCATGCAAAGGGCATATGTCAAAGGTCCCTCAGCATGAAAAACAGCCTAGAGAAGGACAGGCTGGACTTTGAATAGTCCACTCTGGCTATAGCCCAGCAGTGGTCGCAGCCAGGATCAAAAGAGTCATAGACGTGCTGTCTAGTGCAGTATCATATGGGCCAGTTCAATAGAGAGTGACCGGCAGAGTTTAAACTGAAATTTAGTGTTTTGCTCCTGGGTCACTTAACAGTAAGGGTTTGCTGCTGTAGACACAGAAGGAAGAGACCTCTTGACACAGGTCTACCTCAGCCAAAGGGTAAATGGCCACAGGTGTCTGGAGCTTGGCTGGGCATGACGGTTTAGCAGGTTTGCTTTCAGAATCCGCTCTTTTTGCAATGAGGCCTCTATCCCCCACTGCAGCTGCTAATTATCCCTCTGGAGACCACAGTGCTTTTCAAGGAGCCTCATTGCCCACTTAGGAGCTAATAAATCACCAAAGTCCCCCAGGCAGCTGAGCCTTCCAGAACACAAGTGCAGAACACACAGATTTAGCAAAAAGGAAGCTTGCCAGAGACTCCATCTGTAATAGTCAGAGGCAGGCCTACTCTGTGTTCCCAGTAATGCTGAGCTCCAGCAGGCCCCTGTGTGTGCAGGCTGTACCTTGTGTGGACAGTGGAAGCTGAGGGAGCCATCTGAGTACCACTGGGTGGCCAATGTGAGTCAGAAATCTCATTTCCAGAGAGCCCCAGGATGATGAAAACCTGTCATGGTTTGGATAGGAAGTGTCCCCAAAAGGCTAACATGCTGAGGGCTTGGTCCCCAGATGGTGGCACTATAGAGCGGACACAGAGTAAAACTGGCACTTACATCATCACCAAGTTGGTTAATCCATTGAGGAGTTCACACTGAATGGCTGGAAAGACCTAGAGACTTGTTGGAAAAAAATACCTCACTGGTGGGGGGAGCGGAGGAATTTTGAAGGTCATGTCTTGTCCGTGCAGCCTTCTCTCCATTTACATATTCATTGGGGAAGCATTTGTTTAGCACCCACTACATACCAGGTATATAAAAACATGTGCGGTACAGTTTCCCTCCTCAAGATGTTAACAGTTGTGTGGGCCAGCCAGGAATAGAGAGGTGAAGTCTCCCACTTCCCATGTTAGGGTCTGCACCTAAACTCAGCTTCCCACAAACATTGGTGGCTTCCTCCTCTGGCAGAAGGGTCTACACATGAGTCTAGTTTCCTATAGGTCCCCAAGGTCCCCAGCAGCTCAGCTGTTGAGCAGCTCTGTCTTGCATGTACTCAACACCATGATGACCCTGCTAAGCCATCTCGCCGCCCCTAGGATGTTTCTTTAAATGTGTGTCTCCTGTCTGTAATCTTCAGTACATGCCAGGCCTCTCTCCACACTGTCCTTGCCCTTCCTTGCCCTGCCTTGGTTTTGTTCGTTTGTTTGTTTGTTTTTCCTTGTTTGCTGAGCTGGGAATTGAACTTAGAACCTGGTATATGCTTAGTGGACATTTTACCACTAAGCCAGGAACAGTGGAAACAGCTGATCACACACTGAAACCTCTGGAACCATGAGCTAAAATAAATCTGCCTTCCCTCCTTAAAATGGTGTCCCCAACTATCTTGTCATGTCTGGAAAAAAAATTGGATTTTTCTCTCTAGTAAGCTCTGCAGGAAGTCTTTTGAGTTTTTCCTTTAGATGACACAGCACAGAATTCTGAGGTGTGGGACAATGTAGTAATGCATAGTCCTCCTGTCTCATCCTTCCCAAAGGAAAACCTTATCTTTCTCTTGCTCTCCTCAGTGGATATTTTCAGAGTCGCCTCCTCCCCAGTGCCAAGAATACAGCAATGGACAAAGACAGCAATCCAAACTCTGAGAGTTTACAGCCCTATCATGGCGGTAGGGACTCTAGATATGCTATTAAAATGGACTGGGGGCTGGGGATACGACTCCATTAATAGAATGCCTGCCTAGCATGCACACCCTGGGTCTGATCCCCAGAACCACATAAACCTCACGTGGTGGCACAAACCTATGATCCCTGCACTTGTCAAGTGGAGGCAAGAAAATCAGAAACTCAAGGTCTTGACTACATAGCAAGTTTGAGGCCAGCCTGGAATACATGAGACTTTGTTAAAAAACAAAAACAAACAAACAAAAAAAGCTATAGACCCTTACCCCGTTCTCACGGAGTAGGGATGCATGGGGGAGTGCCATGGGGCCCACAGTATCCATCGCTCTCGAAGAGCTCCAGTGAAGGCTGTGGTACTGAAACACAGTCTAGTCGATCCTTCTTTGTCCACTAGAAACATCAGCTTTCCCACTGAGGCTCCTGGGGCTGCACTCAGTTTCTAAATGAATTCGTCTGGCTTGGGATCCAGGTGAAGTACTTCTCCAAGAGCTCCCAGGGTGGTCACCAGCCACAATGCTGAGCCCTGAGCTCGGGAGAAAGTGCAGAGAACAACACAGAAACACTGTGGGAGGCACTTCATTTTCCTTCCTGCATCTGGAATGTGTGATGGAAGCAGAGCTTGGATTTCTCCCGTGGTCTATGGCACCTATGGCCACAATGACATCTTAAAAACAATGAGAAAAGAAGCCGGGCAGTGGTGGCGCACGCCTTTAATCCCAGCACGCAGGAGGCAGAGGCAGGCAGATCTCTGTGAGTTTGAGGCCAGCCTGGTGGTATACAGAATGAGTTCCAGGACAGGCACCAAAACTATACAGAGAAAACCTGTCTCTGGAAAACAAACAAACAAGCAAACAAACAACAAACAACAAAACCCAATAAGAAAAGAAAAACAAAACAAAACCAAAACACTCTTCCCAGGATTCTCTGCCAAGGCTTCCTCTGCACAGAATGGTAAAGAAGTACTAGCTTCTAAACCAGTGCTGCTATCTGAGGACTCACAAGCCACACTATGGTTTGCAACTGTGTCCTCCACAGGCCAATATGTTAACAGCTTAGCCCCCAGCCAGTGGTGCTAGAGGGAAGTGGTGCAGCCTCTAAGAGGCGGGACCTAGCGGGAGGCCCTTTGGTCACTGAAGTGTGCTCTTGAGGAGGGTATTAGTGCCAGCTCCTTTCATCCTTCCTATCTGTGAAGTAGAAAGTTTCCTCATCCACATGTTCTCCTACATGTTCACCATAGGCCCCTATGGAGCCTATTATCCACACACTGGACCATCCAACACTGTGAGTCAAACGTGTTTCCTTATAAGTTGATTACGTAGGTCATTACACTGTTGTTACAGCAACAGAAAGCTGGCTAACACAGGACACTTCCCAACAGGCCTGTTTCTGAGGTTGAATCTTGGATCCCCTCACTGAGCAATGATGGTGGGCTGGGTTATATGCCGAAGGCAAAAATAAACAAGAGGCATGTCCAAAGAACTAATGATCTTTGGTAATAAAAAGAGACATAAGGCATAATTACCAAAAGACAGGATGATGCTGATGAATATGAAACACCAGGAGACGACAAGGAAGGGTCACGAATGTGTGACTTCGGTTTGGCTTTGTAAAGATGAGGAAGCATTCATCAGAACAAGTAAGACAAAAGCCAGTACCAACCCCTGAAAAATTAAAAATCCAGAGTGTGAAGACAGCTCAACCAGCAAAGTGCTTGCCACACAAGCAAGGGGAGGCGTTTCAGCTCAGAATCTACACAGAAAGCGGACACAGTGGTGGAGGCCCGGGCTTGCAATCTCCATGGGGGGCGGGGTTTAAAATGGGTGGATCCCTGGGGCTCCATGGCCGCCATTCTCGCTGAACTGGCAAACTCCAAGCCAATGAGAGACCGGCTCTCCAAAAAAATATGGTGGACATATTCATGAGGAATGACCTCCAGCCTCCATGTGCAAGTGTGTGCACACACAGATGCACATACACATGTACCCACAAAAAATAAATTCAGCCAAAAAAAAAAAAACCACTTGTGTTTGGAGAGTGGGTTTTATGTTCAGTGTAGCATGACCATCAGCTTACCAGGAAGTGATGGAGATTAATTTTAGAAAGGCAGGGAACTCATATTCCACGGAATACAGGCTTTATTCAAAAGAATCACCGAGGCTTGAGTTGATTGGATTTGCTTTAGAGGGTTTGTGCTGGTGGCAGACTGGATTGAAGCCAGCAGAAGCATGCGCATGGGAAGCTATGATGGCAGAGAGAAAACAAGTGTGGACACCCTGTGGCTAGGCGAGGTGATGCAGACTTGGGAAAGCTGGGAAGGCACATGTCCCAAGGAAAAAAGACAGACATCCCCCCCCCCCCCCCCCCCCCCCCCCCCGTCTTTAAAGCAATATGATTTGTGGAGGAAACCAGTGAGTTTGGTTGTTGAGGAGCAGTGTCCAGTCTAGAGACAGTCAGACCTTGCAGTTTAGGAGACAGAAAAGCTGAAGTTACGGCTCCCATTATCAACTTATGAATCACTTCCTGCGTGGGAGAGCAAGTAGGTCATTCAGGATGATTGTGGAGAAGGAGAGAAACGGGAGATAGTCTATTGGGAAGATGCAGAATAGACTGGGGAAAGTCGGGAACTTGAAAGAGGCTGAGGAATCCAGAACATTCCTGGATTAGAGAGGTTGTTGGCTCCATTTAAATCTCAAATATATAGAGAAGGGCTGGAGAGATGGCTCAGCAGTTAAGAGCACTGACTGTTCTTCCAGAGGACCCAAGTTCAACCAACGCCCACTTGGGGTTTCATAACCATCTGCAACTCCAGTTCCATAGGATCAGATGCCCCCTGCTGGACTCCATGGGCACTGCAAACACATGGTGAACAGACATACAAGTAGGAAAACCACATGCACGCACGCACGCATGCACACGCCCGCACACACATACAGGTGTGTGTGCAAGACTGTCTAAAGCAAGAGGGGCAGTTCAGTTCCAGGAAGGAAAATCCAGACTGTGACTGGCTGTAGGGAGAATCCTTGCTGAGCAAGTTAAAACAACAGATGGGGGGTAAGTCCAAACAGCAAGTGTAGGAATAGTCTCCTGGTATTTTTTTTTTCAGCACTATGTAAAAAAGAAGGGATACAGAGACTCAAGAGGGATATGCAGTAGGAGAAGCATTCTGCTGTTTGCTAGAAACTGTAAACAAGCAAAATTTCATCTGTGGTATAAGAAGAAAAAGCAGACCTCAAGGTGCAGGCTCATGTCCCCACCCGTGTGTGGAGAGCACGGAGGTGGACATCCAGGCTCTCCCCACAGTATCATCACAGGCTCTAGTGACCTGTTCCAATGATGTAAAAAGAAATGAACATTCAAGAGTGTTCTTTGGAGAGACAGGGAAAGGTTGCTGGGCATAGGGGCATGACTACTGTGAACTTATAGTCTGGATCATGTGTGTGTGTGTGTGTGTGTGTGTGTGTGTGTGTGTGTGTGTGTGTGGTGTGTGTGTGATGTGTATGATGTGCACATATATACAAGTATGGATGCCCTGTGTGTTTAGATGTGTGTGTGTGATGTGCTCATGTATGCAAGTATGGATGCCTATGTGTGTATGTACTTGTGCGTGTGTGTGTGTGTATGTGTGTGTGTGTGTGTGTGTGTGTATGTCAAAGCTGGAGGAGGACCTTGGCTGCCCTGCTCTAACATGCCCCTACCCCTTATTCCCTTGAGACAGGGTCTCTCACTGCACCTAGAGCTAGGCTGGCAGCCAGCAAGCCCCAGCAATCCTCCTGTCTCGGCTGCCTCTATGTCACTGTGAATACAGGCATGCTCAGTCACACCTGGAAATTTTTGTAGTTATCAAAATCCAAACTCGGAGCCTCATGCTTTCACAGCAGGTGCACATGCCCCTTTATTTTAGCACTGATCATGTTGGTTTTGCAACTGATGTGCCTGTTAGGAACTGGAATGGTAGAGTCTCTATTGGTGGCCAGCTGGGGGATGCTGTGCTACTCTGGACGTCACCAGAATTGATCAGAATTTTCCAAACTAGCAAAGGGGAGATGTTAATGGATGCTGAGGGCCAGAGTTCACAGTTGGCGTACTAAAGCTTGAGAAATGCTGCCTCCATGGATTCCTTCTCAGCTATTCCCTATTGTACTAAAGGATATTGCAAACATATATATTTAATGGCCTGTCAAGCACCAAGTCCCTATGCTGGGGGAAACCTTTGCATCAGTGACACCCACAGAGTCTGGAAAAGCGTTAGAGGTGGTTTACATGTCCTGCTCCATATGTGCAATATGTCTACTCTCATCATACACCCCTACCTGTCTAATTACAATGTATACCAAGTTTATATCTAAAAACTCCATCTGAAGAGTCTATTGAAGTGCATTTGGGGTTGTTTTAATTCCCTCATCCCTTCTCTCTTCTTTTGAGACAGGGGAGTATCACTACATAGCCCAGGCTACCCACAAATTCATAATCCTCCTGCCTCTGCCTTCCAAGTTCTGGGATTACAGACATGCTACCATACTGGGCTTGATATCCCACATTTAAAACTTGGCCCACTCCGTACTAATGTTGTGGCCACATCATGAGACCCCCCACAAGCAAGACCACCACAGAGCTGATATCTGATGCAAAACACACAGGTGGTTATTGATAACAAGCAAGCCCGGGCTTGGTCCATGTTCAACATTTGACACAGCAGGTGGAGGAGGATGGCCCTGAGCTCTCAGGGTGAGGGGTTTTTAAAGGGAAAAACGGCAAACAGGGTGGTACAAGCCTTGG
>CABHPH010160653.1:0-43764 GCA_902168325.1 Peromyscus nudipes | reverse complement strand
GGTGGCAAGTCTGGAGACATTCTGATTCTTCTGTCTTGTGAGGCTGAATGAGAAATAACCAGGATGTATGGAAATGACAAACCCTCTCTTCAGAGGTCTGTTAGGTAAGCGAAAGCCTCAGCTCCCAAAATGCCTCTACTGACTGTCTCCTGTGGGTGGCCCCGACTGCCCCCTGCCCCAAGTCAGGTCCTAGCTCTCCTTCCACTATCTGCTTCCTGCTGGTGACACCTTCCAAATCACTCGGATGTGGCCTTTTTCTTGTTTTTGTCGCTGGGGATGGTACCCAGGGCCTGGAGCATGCTAAGCATGAGCTCTATAATGGAGTCACATCCCATCCTCACACCACCTCTTACCCACAATGTGAGCAATTTATTCTTTGTCTCTCATTCAGGTAGGTGGAGTCAGTCAGCACCTGCCTCAGTTTCTACAAAATCCTGTTTCCTACAGAAAGGCCTGGATTTCCCTTACTGGCACAACTGGCTCCAGGCCCAGATAGTATGAGGCAAGCAGTACCCAGGGTGACTCTTGCCCTTGTGGTCATCTCCATGGGTGGCCTGCCACCACCCAGCACCTGTTCCCTATCTATGGAGAGGTCACTGATTCTCAGAAACTTTATCTGGGCTCTTCAACCCTTCCATATTTTTCAGTTTCTCTGATTCTTGTATCTGGCCTTCTCAACCAATCTGTGGGTTTTCTGAGGACCAAAAGTATGTCCCTAGCTCCCTGCACAGGGCTTGGTACAAAGTAGGCATGCACAGGGGTTTGTTGAATGAATATGTAATTGAAGGACCCAAGAAGGAAGATCTAATGAGCATCTTGCTTTACTGCAACCCCAACAAAGAGGCTCATTGTTCATTTTATTCCTGCTACAAGGCTGTGTGAGGGCTTGGGCTCTCTGGTGGGCTGTAGAAATAACATACAGCACATCACCCCCCCAAAAAAAACCAGGACTGGCAGTATTATAATGGGAGAAACCAGAGCCCAGCAGGTAACTTCACAGATTACAATTCAACTTGAGTCATGAATGCTCCTTGGATGACGTGATATCTATAGATTCAGGAGTGGTCGGGATCCAGGTGTGTGGGGCAGGCTTGTGAAGGTCAGATGAGGGACAGAGGGTGTGGGCAAAGGTTTGGGAAAAGAGAGAGACATGTGCCAGCTGGGGCCAGGAAGAGGTCCTTGTAGGGGCTGAAGAAGTGGGAAATGCTCCTACATTCGTGGGGAGTGTGGTCCCAGGGCAGGGCAGGCACAAGACCAAGTGGACTGTCAGAAGGTCCCCCCATTTTCCCCAGCAGGTCATCTCTAGGGGCTGTGAGGTAGGAGCACTGCTTACAGTCACTCTGAGCCCAGAGACACCCTGATTCTGCAGATGAAAATAGGAATGTTTCCTGGGTGGTGCCAAAATGCCATCAGCTGTCCCTCTGAAGAGGCAATGTAGCTGGCCACCCTCTTCTACCTTGCACCCCCCTCTGGGTCTGGATCAGAAGATGGAAAGTGTTGCTGCTGTTCTAAGTGCTACATTTGCACTTAGTCCTGGGCGATGGGGAGCCGTGGCTGGGGACTCAGCAGGAGGGTGAGCTTTGATGTCACTTTTCGGGGAGGCAGGTTTGGAGTGATAGAAGGACAGGTGACAGGGAGGTGGCCAGGCTCTCTGTGTCATCTAGGAGTGAGTAGTGAGGCATCCAGGGGAGGCAATGTTCACCTCTGGGAGACTGAGGACTCTGGTGCTAACCACCTGCATGGACTCGCTGTGACACCCAGGAGGGCCCAGCTGGGTGAGAGGGGAGGGGCTGCTGCATCAGCCTTTGAGAGATGACCGAGTACAGTGCCTAGGAGAGAGTCTAGGAGGAGGGTGACACCACTGGACCCATTGTCTGTGAGTGGCCAGGATGTGTGGATGACTGACAGGAGACAGTTTGGGAATGGGACACAGGACAGGGCATGGAAGCCAGACCATCTCCACTCATAGCCCCTTCAGTCACATCCTTTTCAGAACTGGGGACCCTCCAGGAATGGAGGACTGGAAGGGCTGAGGGGGTGTGGCCAGGGGACCAGGAACAACACTGGGGAAGAGATGGCCCCCAGAACTGGAGGCTCACATTTGGGAGTCTGGAAGATACTGCATGGTAGATGTGGCAGAGGGCAGCTGTGCCTGGCGAGCTACAGGAAGGCAGTGTTCCTGGAGAGCAGATCCATGTAGATGGAATAGGGAAAGATTTTCCTCCCAAAAACCTTGGACCTTCAGCCAGCAGGTGGCAAGGTTTGATATGAGGGACAGAGAGGGGTTGAATACCAAACACTAACACCAGCAGGGAACTTCTTGTTTATTTTAATTGGGTTTCACATCGCATAGGCTGGCCTCAAACTTGCTACATAGCCAAGGATGACCTTGAACTCCTGATCCTATGGCCTCTACCTCCCGAGTGTTAGGATTATAGGTGTGCCCAACCACACAGTTTACAGGGTTCTGGGGATTGAACCCGAGCTTTGTGCATACAACACAAGCATCCAACCCCAGTGCCCCAGAATCTCTTGGCTTCAGATGTCCCAGGGCCCCACCTGTCTCTCACCTATACCCCCAAGGCTGCTTGCAGACCAACAACAGTGGGTTTCTTATCAAGCAGATAGACCACAGAGCCACCAGGTCCCACCCATAACGGGAGCATGGACCCAGCAGGCCTCAGGCCAGGGAGGCAGCCATGCTGGGGGTGTCCTGTGTGGGAGCAGAGGGGGCAGACAGATCCATCCAGCATTGCATGTCATTCAGCGGCTGCAGTGGTGCCAAGAGCCTCCCCCCCCCACCAAGACCTTGCCATTCTTGGTGGCCTGAAAATGATAGTTGAGCGACATGCCCCCAGCCCCACCAAGGCTACAGAGGCCGTTCCTAGGCAGAGCAGCCAGAAGCCAGAAAGAAATCAAGACACCTTCCTCGCCTCTCTGCAGCCTGCACCCAAAGGTAACTAGATAAGCCTCCTCTCTTGTATGTGGTTAAGGTGTCAGACGGGCTGGTTGCTGGCTGCCTCTCTCAAGGGTTCTCACTGCTCAGCTTGGCCTCCTCTGGGAAGCCTGGGGAAGGTGTGGGTAGAGCCCACTCATTCATGGAGCCTGGACTAGATGGTATCACAAGTCCCAGCAATGTCTGGTCCTCAAATCAGAAGCCCTGGGAGTTTGCAAAACACCTGGTCCTCTCCCGGTGTACAGTCTCCCATGGCTCCCTGGGACCCAGAGCATCACCTCCACACCCCTCAGTCTTGTGCTCAAGGCCTTCTTGGTTTTTAATGCTCTTCCCTGTTTGTATTTAACTTGGGTGGACCCCGCTTGTCAAGACTCCACAATGACGCACTGATGCGGTGCTCCACATCCATTCTCCATGTTTAGTGTCTTAAGCACAGAGAGGTCAAGGGGCATCCCTTAGTCACACAGCCAGAAAGTGTCAGAATCAGTGGGACCATTGCAGAGCTGAGACTTGGGTCTTCTTGGCCCCTGCTGTCCTTCCCAATGGATGCTCTAGGCAGACAGGTTCACACTGGTTTCGATTTCTGTTAACCTTCTTCTCTTTATTTCCTTAAAAAGTATATATGTATATATTACATTTACTCGGTGTGTGTGAGCCACAGCACACACGTGAAGGTCAAAGGACTTGTAGGAGTCAACTCTCTTCCACCATATGGGTCCTGGGAGCCGAGCTCTAGTGGTCTGGTGGCAAATGCCCCTACCCACTAAGCTCTCTGGCCAGCCCCTGTCTTCTCTTATAACAAACAAACAAACAAACAAACAAACAAACAAAAATCCAGCAGGCTTTCTCTGCTGCCTCAGCTCCAGATAGAATCCCTGAGCCTGAGGAGGCAGGAAGGTGGCTTGCCCATCCCTTGCCTGCAGGCAGCTGACCTAATTCGTTAGGACCATACTGGCTATTCTAAGTGACAACACCCAACTATGATGGGTGACTTGAAGTGTCAATCAAGCTAAGCCAGAGTGCCCAGGCCCACAGGATGCTTGTCTGGAGGTTCCTGGGAAGGCAATCTCAGATGAGACAAACACTAATCAACATAGGCTGAGTGGATAGGCTAGGCCTCCCTTGTGTGGCTGGTCCTCACCAAATCAGTTAAAGGTGTGCGTGACTTCCACTTGCCAACAGCCCAGGCACATGTGCAGAAATTTCAAAACCTTCCTGGGTCTCCATTCCGAAGTCTGTTGCAGATACAGGTTCAGCCTCTGCAACAGAGGCAGTCGGTTCCTCAGAGGCTCCTCTGTGGGTCTACTGTGCTGTGTGTCCACTTCTTGAACAGGATCTTCATGATGTGGAGATTAGGCGACCCGGAGTCTGACTCACAGCCTTGGCTGAGTGAGCCTTGGGACAGATGGGCTTAAATGATTCTGGTTCCGGTGAAAGATTAGGGGTAACCCTCACTGACCTTGCTTAGTGTGGGGGGTGACTGGGAACCTGCTGCTCTGACTGTGACCAGCCAGGGGCAAGCACTCTCTATGCTACTCGGGTACTTATGGATCCCAGGGCTCCAGTCAGCTAAAAAGTGGGTCTCAAGAGAGAGCATTTCAGTGGGGTGGAACCCAGGGACTCATGGGAGTGGGGGTGGGGCAAATTAAATGTCATCTACGGGGATCAGGCAACAGAACCCAAAGTCTCTGAGGAACTAGCTGCCCATCAACCCCCACCCTATGGAGGTCTATTAGTTCCTGATTCTGATTGACAGCTGAAGCTCTCCATCCGATTCCCCTTGAGAGGCACACACCTGCTGTAATGGGAGCTCATCACCTGTCCAGGCAGCCTGTGCCTCTTTTGGCTTGCTCACTGGTAGACAGTTTCCCCCAGGGAGCTGTGGCCTGCTTCTGCAGTCCCCAACCCCCAGTCCTGAGTCTGCCCCTTCTCCTCACCCTTCTTTCCCCTCGGCTCTGATCACACTGTGGTCCTCGGGCACTGTGGTCCTCGGGCTTCTGGGTCAGTACTGGGCAGGCACACAACTCACGGGACCCCATAGCTTCCTCTCTGAAGTGGTGATACCATGGCATCCACTTCACAAAGGAGGGGATGGGGTCTTGGGACAGGAAGCCAATCTTATCCAGGACAGCACAGGAAGCTGCTGGGATTCCAAAGCCGGTGTGCCCCTGGCTCTAGGCTGTGCTGTCTGTAGCTGTCCCTCAGAAGTGGCTTTGTTGCCCCCACCTCCTTGCTGTCCCAAAAGCCTTCTCCTGGTCATGACCCAGTAGGTAACAGCTTTGTCGAGTGGAGTGAAGGACAGACGGCAACACCCAGAACTCTTCTGCTCCATGCCGTGGAAAGTCCCTCACCCTGGCTCATAGAATAGAAAATTCCAGGAGCAGACGGCTTCAGGCATGGCTAGTTCCAGAGGCAGGAGCGATTCCTGACTGCTCCCCCTTCTCTGCGTCACCACGATGTCCCTGACCAGACCTCCCTTTCATCACCTTCAGCAACTGAAGTTTGACCCTTGAAGTTCACTGATCCCAGGGGAAGGGTGTCCTGTTCCCTCACACCCAGGGCTGGCTCTGTTTCCACTCGACTTGGGTCCTGGGCTCCTCTTAAACCACTGACTATATTCAAGATCTGGCTCTCAGGTTGGCTAGGCCTGGGTCATGTGCTTGGAGCAGGGGAGGAATGCCATTCTCACCGGACGTACGTGGACTAGAAGTGTGTGAGTGGTGGACGTGCAGAGGGCCAGCAGGATGCTGCTTCTGCAAGCGGACACGGTGGTCTGTCACGAGTCCATCTTCCTGTTGCTGAAGACTGGTATGTGCTGCTGCACTCCCCAGCTGAAAATTACTTTCCCCCTTTTCTGCGAAAACCTACCTTGGTTAATGCAACCAAGACTCTCAGGGTCTCCTAGGGCCAGCTACCTAATGCTCCCCATATACCACAGCTCAGCCCAGCCATCTCCCACTGCATCTTGTACCTCAGTCAAGTGTGTGTGTGTGTGTGTGTGTGTGTGTGTGTGTGTGTGTTATTGTTGTTGTTTTTCTTTTGCTCTTTACTCTTTTGTCTTTTAGGGGCCCGCCACCCAGCTCCCAAATACATCACACATGGAGGCTTATTCTTAATTATAAATGCCCAGCCTTAGCTTGACTTGTTTCTTGCCAACTTTTTTAACTTAAATTATCCTGTCTACCTTTTACCTCTGGGCTTTTTCCTTTTCTTACTTCTGGAAATCTTACTTTCACTCTTACTCTGTGGCATGGCTGGGTGGCTGAGTGGCTGGGTGGCTGTGTGGCTGGGTGGCTGTGTGGCTGTGTGGCTGGGTGGTTGGGTGGCTGGGTGGCTGGGTGGCTGGGTGGCTGGCCCCTAGAGTCCTCCTCTCCTTGTTCTCTTGCTCTTTCGCTTTCCTCCCAGATTTCTCCACCTATTTATTCTCTCTGTCTGCCAGCCCCACCTATCCTTTCTCCTGCCTTGCTATTGGCCATTCAGCTCTTTATTAGACCATCAGATGTTTTAGACAAGCACAGTAACACAGCTTCACAGAGTTAAACAAATACAACATAAACAAAAGTAACACACCTTAAAATAATATTCTCTCTCTCTCTCTCTCTCTCTCTCTCTCTCTGTGTGTGTGTGTGTGTGTGTGTGTGTGTGTTTTCCCGGCACTTGTTAACACCCAAGCTAAGTTTCACAAAAATGGACTTTGCCTATTTTGATCCCTAACACTTCAAAAAAAATGCCTAGTACACGTTCAGGTATGTTTGTTGAATGAATGAATGAATGAGACCAAGGTCAGCCTACTGACACATCTTATCCAGTTGCATCTACCACACTCTGAGACCGTGAGTCAGATGCTTCTCTAGTGATGGACACTCCACAGCTGCAGGCCAGCCTCCATCACCTGTTGAGAACACCTTCATAGCCCTTCCTGGGCTCAGAAGGGTAAGATAAGTCCCACCAAGGTCACACAGTCAGGCTGTGCAAAGCTCAGCTGTAACTTAGGGGAATGAGACTGGCATCCTACCCCAAATGGCTGCCAAGAATGGTCATGGCAGACACATAGTGGGCACCACCAGGCCTCAGGGTCCCTCTCCATCCTCTCCATTAACTGGGGAAGAAACCAAGATCCAGAAACTTTATACAACGTGCCCAACTGCATCAGTAAGCTGAGCTGAGCTGGGGTTTGAGGCCGGGCTTGCTCCCAGTTACCCCTGGGCTGAGGATGCCCTGTGCGCTGTCCTAGGTGCTGGGGATGCAGCCGAACAGACCAGAAAAAGACCCTTGTCTCACCCCCACCACCCCCACCACACACACCTTCACAGAGCAGTGCACCCATAGGTAGATCAGAGGACTGACAGACCACAAAGCACAAACAAATGTGAGATATGTCAGATGGCAAGGAATTTTTAAAAGGAGGCTGAGAGTCGCTTGTATATGAGGACAGACCCCTGGGATGAGGGGACATTTGAGCTGAATGAAATGAGTGCCCATGAACCAATGCATTTTTTTTCTTTTTTTTTGGTCACAGGAAGAGCACGTGCAAAGGCCCTATGGTAGGAGCGGCCTCGGCACATTCCAGGATCAGTAAGAAGGCCAGCACACCTGACGTCGGCAGGTGAGGTAGCAGGGGAGAGGCAAGAAACAGGCCAGACTGTGTGGGACTCGAAGCCCATGATGAATTTCGCCTCCTCTTCACTGGGCACTGAGAGCCACTTGAGGACTTTAGCAGCAGAGCGTCATGGTCTGACTCACGACCAACCCCGGATGCTGTCAAGGACTATTCGTGGCAAGTGTGAAAATGGAGATCCTAAAGGGACTTGGACAGTATCCAAGCTAGAGATGCTGGGGCCAGTCGATGGCAGCTCTGGGTCGGGGGTGCCATGGATAAAGCTGGCACAGCCATGGGGAAACTGAGCCTCAGAAAGGCCAGGTGGCTTCTCTGAGTCCAGGTCTGAGTGAAAAACAAAGGACATTGGTGAAGTATTGGGGTGCTGTTCCGTCAGGGTAAGTGGTAAATGACTGATGAGCCGTCTCTCAAAGTGCCTTAAACCAAAGGAAGTAAAACAAGTAGGCAGTAAGTGCTGTATCAGTCTGAAGAGATACTAAGTCTACAAGTAGGGTCTGCCTTGGGTATGGACGGATCTAGGGGTTCCAGTGACGTCATCAGATAGCCAGCTGCCTGTCATTCGGTGTTGAGCTAACTCATCTGTTTTCTCCATTTTCTCAGCAGGCTTTTCTGGCTCGAGGCCGAGGTGGCCCCATGACCTTAGCTTTTGTCCTGCTGGCTTTTTGCAAGTGGCAGAACATGACAGAGATCCCAGGCCCAGCTCTCCCTGTACAGTCTCAGTGACGGATCACAGCTTAGCTGAGTTATGAGTCCACCCCCGGAGCCTGAGAGGAATCTATGTTCCCAAAGCCACATGGAGGGGTCTGAGAGGCTGGAAATTCCCACTAGAAACTCTTGATGTTATTTTCAAAATCAGATAGAGGCTGAGGGTGTCCACACGCTGAGGTGCCCTGCAGAAAGGACCCTGGCTGGTTCTGCTGAGGACAACTAGGGACTACCCCTCTTCTGTCTACCTGAAACCACCTTGCTAGGTAGAGCACTCCAGTCCCGTCCCAAGCACTGGAGATTTTTGCTTTCCAGCCTAACCCCAGCCCCCATGCCACTCTGCTGGTCCTCTCTCAGCTCTGCCCACTCACTCCAGCCCCCCGGACTTTCGCTTCTACCAGCTCTTCCTGGAAGCCCTCCCTCCCACCATCCTGTGGCAAGGAGACCACACTGCATGGACCAGGTTTCTGTGGGTATAGCCTCCCGCCTGTGAGCTAGAGAGTGAGGTACCTGTTGCTTTTCTGGGTCCTCATCCTTCAGTCTACACAGGTGGTGGGAGATTCCGGAGAATGAATAGATGATGAATGAAGACATCACAAAAGACAGGGAGGGAGGTAGGGGACATTTACACCATGGGAACTGGCAGACACTGCCGATCAGGGCACACACCCTCTGCATCCCACTGCCTGGGGCCCACTTCCAGCCGTGACTCTTAGTAACTGTGTGTCCTTACTCTAGGGGACAACACAGCTCCCCCAGTTTACCCAGTTTGTGTGCTACCCACCCCGGAAGCCTCTCCCAAGTCTCACATTGATGCCAGATGAGATTTATGTTTTCACACCTGCCTCACCCTCTGTTTCTCCGATTCCAGGAAACACACCCAGCTCCCCCTACCTTCCCTCCCTTCCTTTCTTTGGCTCGAGATCTCCAGAGGCTTAGGAACTGTGAGTGAGGGGGTTAAAGGTCTCTGAAACACACCTGTGGCCTCCCCACCTGAAACCCCAGTTAGGGCACAAGGACAAGGCTCAGATCTGCTCTTCTCTAGGGGGCAACACCAGACTGAGGTAGACAGAATTCGGGGTTCTCCAGGGAAGGAGGGAACATGTGTGGGGTGCCTGTGTGTACAGGTGTCTCAGACATACTCTGAGTTTATTTTTCCAAAAGCTGGATAAGTAGTTGTCTAATCTTTAGTATAGGTGAGAAAACAGGCTCAGAGAGGTGAAGTAACAGGAGCAAGGTCACACAGCAATTAGGAGAAATGGCAGAGAGAGAGAGAGAGAGAGAGAGAGAGAGACCTGATTTGCAAATGTCTGCCAATTTCTGTGGTGTAAATATCCCCACCAAAGCTGTCTACAAACTACCACAAATAGGTCTCAACACTTTAGCACACTGTACAGCAACGATAGTAACAAGCATAGGGACCCGGAGCTCCTGTGAATGCTTGTCTGCCCCCCAGCACAGCCTGGGGAAGCAAGGGGCAGGCGGATGTTGCCCCGCTCTGCGCTGTGGATCCACATCTCTGTGGGACCAGCCCCCTTGGCCTTCTCTGTGTCCCCAGGGCTGTGCTTCATGTCCCCTCCTGCTTCTCCCTGAAGGCCCCTCTCTAGAATGCTCCCTCCGTCTTGTCTTAGGGAACTTTTCAAAGACAGCTGGTTGAAAAACAACTCACACTGACTCTACAGGGTTTTTTTTTTTTTTTCCCTCCTCACTCTTCTAGAGAACAGGACGTGAGCCGGCCAGGGTGAAGCTTCCTGTGTGAGATGACGTGCAGCTTTCTGAGCAAAACAAGGGCCAGGCTGTGGTCCTGGAGGAACAGAGGCCACAGTCACCTGGAATAGAGCCTCAGGCAGCTCCTGCCCTCCCTGGGGACAGGTTTTCTGCCTGGGCACAGAATGTTCCCCACACACACCGCAGTTGCGCCCCATTTATTGAGACGTTCGCCACACAGGCCACCCTGACCCTACTCAGTCCTGGCCCGTGTGGCCTCTTTCCACAGTGGGTGACCTGAGAATCCCTGGCCCCATCATTGGGAGCCTCAGTTTCCTTATCTCGGAAGTGGGGATGACAAAGAAGACTTCAGGGTCTCTGCATGTCAGTGGCACACCCCACAGGAAGTCCGGCAGGTGGGAAGTGGTGAGGTGACATCGGTGACCAGTCTGGTATGAATACTAGCTGACGTCTATTCGGGTAGATGATGACCGGTGACTCACGGAGGCTCTCTGAAAGGAAATTTTCAAATATTAATTGAGGGGGCCTTCAGCAACTTACCTAAGCTATTTGTGCCTCAGTTTCCCAATCTGTAAATCAGAGACTCTGACCCAGGAATCATGGGGT
Source organism: Peromyscus nudipes (assembly GCA_902168325.1). Classification (NCBI taxonomy): domain Eukaryota; kingdom Metazoa; phylum Chordata; class Mammalia; order Rodentia; family Cricetidae; genus Peromyscus; species Peromyscus nudipes. The sequence continues at coordinate 33,151 of CABHPH010160653.1, read as the reverse complement.
AAAGTGCTCAGAACCACACCTGTCCTGTGGCACTTAATCAATACCAGCTAGCATTGTTACCACTGATTTGAGGGCACCTGACTGCCGCTCACCAGAACACATGGTTTTGTTACTAACTTTGGGCATGCCTCTGATGGGCAGTCCACAATGCCTTTTCCTGGAGGCTTCATCATCCAGACAGACCCCTAGCGTCACCCACCTCTGCGTCTATGACTTGGGCTAGAACAGGCCCCACATGGCAGGCCAACTGTAAACATCACCTATAGCCCTTAGAGAGGATGGAGGTAAACCTCTCAAGGGGCTCAGAAGCCACCTGTCAGGGATGGGTGCCACCCCCACAGGTCCACTCTATCCCCAGCTCCGGTGGACCTAGCCACGCTTCCATGTGGACAGCACCTAACCCAGGCTTGTCACTCAGGACTTCCTGGGCCCTGGCCACAGTGATTGGACTGGCTCTTGCAGGTGGGTATGTGGTCCACCCTGGGCCAGTGAAAGTCCCTTACTGACCGCCATGTTCAGGGCTTGTGTACGTCCAATGTGGCATGCACAGGATCTTCACAGCTTGCTTCCCACCTACTACAGACGTGAAATAAGAAGTTGCCTTTGGACCCTGGTTCTGGGATGGTCATTCACCCCCACCCCGACACACACACACACACACACACACACACACACACACACACACGATTGCCTTGGGGAGCCTCCCCTATAATAACAGACACTTGTCACATGCCTGGTGTCGGGTGCTCATTCTACCTGAGAGAATTGCTTCTAGAACCATCTTACAGGTTGGAAAACTGAGAAAAAAGGTTCACACAGCAAATCCTGGTGTGCTGTGTTGTTGGCACATTTGTGATACTAACATTACGGCCCTACTGATGCTTTCCTATCCCCCTCAGAGAAGGTGTTGCAAGGTGGACTGCAGGGCTTGCAGGGAAAAGGTGCAAGCCATTGAAACCTTCCAGGCTCTGGACCCTGGACTCCAGGAGTGGCCTGATGATGCTGATCTGACAGCCCTCAGCGTCTTCTCCTCAAGTCACTGCTGTGCAAGCGTCCACTGCAGTTTCCCTCAGAGTCAAAGCGGAGGTTAAACCAGTCATCAGTTGGTACAGTCTTGCTCTGCCCTTAAGGAAACTGGTGGCTGTCACCTCCTGCCAGGTCTGGGTATCCCCCAAGATGGCTTTAAGGGCAGGCATGGGTCTCCACCTGGGCCCTGCTATCCTCAAATATCAATTATACCCCTTTCCACATATTCCTTCTCACTTCTGCAAGTTCTCCCGACCCCTTCATCCCCCAGCCTCAGGGCCCTGTCTCCCCAGAAGGCTTTATTTAGCTCGCCAAGGAGTCAGAAGCAGAAGTTCTGAATCTCTGGCTTCAGCAGTGGGGCTGGGCCACTGGAGTGGGCTGCAGTGTGTCCTGGTATGGAAACAGTGGGCTGAGAGCCAGGCTGGGCCCTGAGCCTTGGACCTACCTGATCTCTAGCCCTCGGTACCCACCTGTGAAGGGACCCACCGAGCCAGGCAGAGCTTAAACTCCTGCAGTCTCTCTGGTGCAGCCATGGCCACTTGGCCCAGACCCTCCCCTGCTCAGTGTCTCACTCCTTTTCCCCGAGACTCAGATCCAGTCCCAGGCAGCAGCCAGGGTCCTTGCTCATCCATCCTGCTGTGATTTGGATAAGAAGCATCCTCAAGAGGCATTTGTGGGGAAGGTTTGGTCCCATCATAGAAGCTGGGGGTGGGTCTAGTCCGTGAAAGGCTCTACCTGGGTGGCATTGTGGGAAAGGGTGGGAGGAAGTGGGTCGCTGGAGTGTTTTACAGGGAACATGTCTCCTCCCCCTTCCTCTCTCTGCTTCCTGGTTGCTATTGTGGGAACAGGGGAGCAACTTTCCTTCAGCGTGCTCTCCATCATAATGTGGCTGCTTCTCCACAGGCCTAAGAGCCATGGAGCCAGGCAGCCAAGGACTGAGACCTCTGATAAACCAGAACAAACCATTCTTCTTGAAGTCCAGTTCTCGGCCATCTTGTCACAGTCGTGAAAGTCTGGCTGGCACCCCTCCTCTCCCATTGGGCTTCCAGCTCTCAGCCATGGCGAACTGCCACCATTGCCACCTCTAAGCCTTGGCACTGTGTGCCTCCCACCCTTCCTTCTGTCGTTCCTCATGACGTGTGTCATGCTCGCCATGGAGCTGGGTCCCCCTCTAGAGTTCCCTCAGCCCTGACTTTGTCTTTCCTACCCTGCTAGTCTAAGTTAGATTCAAGGTGGCCCTGTGACAGAGAGTCTGTGGAGGCTGGCATCACCTCCTAGGGGCTGGGACTTCCTCATGGCTTCCCTCAGGGGTGCAGTCAATCCTGAAGAAGGTGGGGGTGCCATCGGAGGGAAGGCCTGGCTAGCTTGTTGACAACATGCTGGATTGGAAGGGTGACCCTATACCTGGGGGCTGAGGTTGGCTTAGGAGGGCTCAGTCTCTGGCTGGGTTAGGCTTGGTCACCTGGGTAAGAGGGATTTGCTGGGCTCACCAGTGGGTGGGGCTAAGGTGGGTTGGTGGTCTTGTAGTAGGGCTGAAGTGATTGTGGAGGAGGGTGAGGTGATCTTGGGTTTGGGTTGTTATGTGGTGGGGTGGGGTGTTCACGTTGGTGGGGTAGGATGGTCATGGGGTAGGGTGGGGTGTTTGTGGTGGTGGAATTGAGCGGTCATGTGGTATGATGGGGTGGGATAGGTTGGCCATGTTGTGAAGTAGGGTGGTCATGTTGGGGTCAGGTGGTTGTGTGCTGGGGTGGGGTGTTTATGTGGGTAGGGTACAATGGCTTGTGTGGTAAAACTGTGGATTATCCAGATTGAGAATCTGGTTGGCCTAAACTGGGTAAGTTGAGTTGTAGGGCTCGCTGAATAAAATTACTTAACTGGCTATGGTTGGGATGGTCCTTTTGGGATGGGGTTGCCTGGTTTGTGGCTTTCAGGAAAGGCCTGTCTACCCGGTTGCTGATTGAGCTGGGTGACAGACTTGGCTGGAGCTGTATTGGTGGCCTCAGCTGCATGAGTGGGCTGACTGGCTGAGTTAAGCTTGGTTAGACTGGTTGAACTAATTATCCAGGCTAGGTCAGTTGGCTGGGTGATGGCTTTGGGCTCTTTTGAGCAGGGTTAGTTGGGTACGGCCAGTGGGACAGGTTGGTCACTTGAGTTTCTAGAATTGGGCTAGCTTTGATGGCTTGGGCAGGTTGGTTGTAAGACATGGGGATGGGTTATGAGCTGGTCTGGTCCGGCTGTCTTGAGGACAGCCACAGTGCTGACTTCTGCTCAGTCCCCACCTCTGAGCCAGGGCCGTGGTGGGTGGTGGGCGCCTTGGCCACAAATAGCTGTGGGGAACACAAACAGTTTGGTCTTCAAAGCCCTTGGTGGTGGCGGCTGTAACTTTCCATAGAGCCCCAGTGAGCACGACTCTGGGCCTTGTGTGCAGCCCGGCTGCTGCTTCCTCTTCAGCTAACCACAGTGTGGGGGGCGGGAGAGTGGGGAGCTGGGGGCTCAGAGGCCCCTCTGTAGGAGCCAGTGGGCCCCCCAGCAACCCCCACCCAGGGTCCAGGTGCTCTATACCTGGGCAGAGGGACTGATCCTGGGTAGGAGAGCTTTCTGGGGCCTGTGGCTCTCCTGGCAGAGTGACAGTGCCAGGCCTGGCAGGGTGACGAGAGACTGGGGGTGGGGGAGCACAAGAATCAGGTCCAGAGCTGGAGGATGGTTAGACCACAGGCTGGACCTTGGTCTCTTGCAGCTGGAGTGGAGACTGGCCACATATTTGACTGTCCTTTCATACCCAAACCATTCTTGATCTCTCACTATGGACAAGGACCTCGTCAGAGGGAGAGGTAGCCAGGGCCACAAAGACAGGCTTCTTAGGGGCAGTGTGCCCCAGCCCCTCCCAGTTGTCTCGGCCCTGTTCAGAATTCCTTTGAAGGCTCCTACTGTGGGTAGCTCCGAGCCCACTGTGCCCGGAAGAGGTACGGCTGTGGTCAGAGACACAACGGTGGCCAAGCCCAGACAGCAGGGCGGGCCCTTGAGGCCCGGCTCCCCTTCCCCTCAGCTCCCTTGCCTCTGGGTCTGACCACATGTCACCTCCCCACCATGCCAGTAGGGCTTGACCCTCCCTGGCTCTGGGAAGGCAGACGTTGTCTGTCAGACTTAAGCCAGCAATTTAGGGATGGGGAGTGGGGTGGAGTCGGGAGGGTCTTGACCGAGACACAGCAGATTGGAGGTGAACTCAAGGACCCTGTCCAGACGTCCTGATGGTTATACTGCAAGCAGCCATATGGCTCAGTGGAAGACCTGCGGATGACCAGACCAGTCCTAAGCTTGCCATTTTACTTGTGTGGCCTTGGGCACGCGTCTTAGTCACTCAGCCTCAGTTTCCTCAAAGGCACTGGCTCTTTTGCCATCTGGAGGGACACTTGCCACCATCTCAAGAGTGCAATAATGTTCCCTGGGTGCCACCTAGAACTGAGGAACACCTACGGCGCAGGGGATGATAGCCCTCACTCTGGGGCTTCTTGGGTCCCGGATGTCAGCAGGCTGAGCGGTCCATAGGACCAGCCTTCCCAGTTTGCTTGGGGTGGAGGAGCTTCTTGGGACATGAGGCATCCAGGCCAACCAGGATGGTTAGCCACAGCAGCTCCCTCTGCAGAATGGGACAAATGTGACCTTCCCCAGCCTGTCTTGAGCTAGACAAGAGTCGGTATGTGCAGGACTTGACCAACACGTCAAGTGTGGGTCTCACCTCTCAGTGACTTGCCTTGATGGTTCTTCCCTCTTGTGGGTCTGGAACTTTCTTGGTGGGCTCTGCATTTTCTCCTCTGCACTCGGCCCCTCCTCTTTAAGTTCCCACCCTCCCCTGCACCCCGGGATGCTGCTCTGGACTCATGCAGTCAGCCAGACTTCTCCCTCTTTGGATTTCCTGAGGCCAAATCTTCCTAATGGTTCTAGTCAGTCTCCTAGAACCAGCTGGATCCTGTTCCTGTCCCCGCTGGCCTGAGACACCTTGAGGCACGGGGCCAGAGCAGGTGCACATCTGTGTCTCAACATCCAGCTTTGGCCTGGAACATAGGAGGCAAGAGCAGACAGCCACTTGGGTAAACATCCAACCCCTGCCAGGTGCCAGCTCAGCTCTCCACAGATGCTGGAGGCTGCGTCTTTACTGTCACACCTCAGATGGTTTTTGACACAGACCTTGAAGCCTTGAGCAACCCAGGTCTAAGAATGATGGGAGGGAACACGTTGACTAGAACTGCGGGTAGGTGGGAGTGTACTCCAGGAAGCTGCATTCATAGGAAGCATGGCCTTTGATGGCTTGAAGTGAGTAGTGGCTCATGAGGGTAGTGGTGGCCGGGGTTGGCCATGGCTGGTGTACACCACTTCCTTGCTGTCTGATGCCGAACCTGCTTTGAGGCCCTCTGAGTCTCAGTGTCTGTACATGGAGGCATTGTAAGAGAACCGCTTTCCTAGGTCTTCTGGGTAGTGGAGAATCTGGGAATCTGATGGAGTAGCACCAGGAAGAGCCCCTTACAGACTGTACTCAGTGGGTGCCCTGCCGTGTGGCTGTTAAAATCCAGAAGCTGTAGAAGCAATGAGTTTTCTCTCTTTCCATCCCCTGAACTCCCACCCCCAGCTCCCTTGCCCCAGGCTTTCCCCCAACATAGAGAGAGTCTCCCATCCCAGTTCACATGTGAATACTTGTAACACCTGGAACAGGACTTGTTCTGTGGGCTTGTCCTAGGCCCCTAGAAGAAGCCATGTTACCTCTACATCTGATAGATATTCTGTGCCCCTTGTGGACTCCTGCCCAACATGCCATCAGAGAACAGGTTTGGCCTTGCTACCCTCCGTATTGAGAACACAGATACATGCTCATGTTTGCTGTGTGAGTTTGTCCTGACCTGGTGTTGGGCTGACATGCCTTTCAACCACCCCACCTGGGCCTCTCCACCCTTGCCACAAGCTCCATCCACAGAGGCTTCCTAGCCACAGAAATGAAAACCAGACGCTCCAGGGCCCCCCAGGTTCTTCCTCAGTAGGGAACTGGCATCCACGGGCCACTGGCTCAGGCCAGGATGTCCTCTGGGCCAGTTGGGAGGCCGCAGACTACACACTGGTCAGCTGCTCCGGGCTCTGCAGCAGCTGGGGCTGCACACAGCTGCTCTCTACGCCCACTGCTCTGCCCACAGTTGGAGACAGGCCCCCAAGTTTGGCTGGCAAGTAAGGGCTGGCCAGTGACCTGTCTTAAACTCCCTGCCTTTGGCTTGATGACTCAGGAAGAAATGGAGCTCCACCCCATGATCTTGGGCATGGGGCCCTCTGTGGTGGACTTGCCTCCCCAAAATGTTTTCTTTTCAAATTTTTGGTCATTCCAGTAATAGCGTCAACGAGTCTCTAACCCTAAATTCATCTTGAATGTATTTCTTAATATATTTTTCAAATGCACTCATTCTTTTCACTGAAGTAAGTTTAATTTTTTTCTTTTAGAAATTATTTATTTATTTATCACTTTGTGGGAGTGTGGGAGGGTATGTGGAAGTAAGGATGCCCACTGAAGTTGGCTCTTCTCTTCCACCACACAGACTCCAGAATCAAACTCAGCTCTTCAGGCTTGGAGGCATTTCTTAGGATTACTTAAGTAGCCCAGTGTGGTGGCACACACCTTTAATCCCAGCACTTGGGAGGCAGAAGCAGGCAGATCTCTATGAGTTCAAGGCTCAGTCTAGTCTAGATACGGAGTTCCAGGACAGTCAAGGCTGTGCATAGAAAGAGACCTATGTCAATTAATTAATTATTGAATTAATTAACTTAAGAAATCTTACTTCTGATTATCACAAGCTTGACTTATTACTTCAGTACTGGAGATCAAACCCAGGGCCCTTCACATGCAAGGCAAGTGCTCCGCTTCTGAGCAACACCCCAGCTAACTGTGACTTTTCCTTAAAGCATATTAACCATGAACAAGGCAGGTGCTATGGGTGGGCCATCCATCATGTTGTCCCAGGAAGACAATTAAAAAAAAAACCTATATGGAAACTCCCAAGCTCCTGCCTCTCAAAGCTCTGAGATGGCACAGCCCAATCCTGTCTGAGCCACCCTAGCTACAAAAACACCAGAGCCTCCATGATCAAGAGAGTTAATGGGGATCTGGGCTCTGACTGCCTTGCAATGTATGAAGACCCAGAGGTCCTCATTTATGCTTTCCCAGAGTGTCTTCCTCAGGAGCAGAGTTAAAAGTCAAGGTTAACAACCACACACATCAGCCAGCACTTTATGGCTTCGGTGTCCATGCTCAAGCCTAGGTCTGAGGCCATGTGAGTACAAAGAATGGCAAGAGAGTGATGTTCAGAGCCTCAGAATGTTGCTAGAAATGCCCAGAGAGACTCTGGTCTCATGCCTCACAGGGCCTGGGCTCTGAGGAAACTCAGGCAGCCTCAATGAGGACTGGCACTAAGAGGGAGTGGAGTGCCCTTTCCCACCACCGGTCATCAGGGCTGAGGTCCCTGGTGCCAGGGTCTTCTCTTGTATACTGGCTGACTTCTGCAGATGAGGTTTGTACTTGAAGGTTTAGGAAGCTGGCAGAGCCCAGCTGGCATTTCAGAACAGTTGTGATAGGCCATAAAGTGGCCCCTTGGCCCCTTGGTCATGAACAAGACTTGGTAAAGGTAACCTTGAACCCAAAGGAAGTTTACCTTGATGGCCTGTGACAGTGAATCTCACTTGTTAACTTGGTGAGATTCAGAAGCTCCTGGGAGATGAGCCCAGGTGATTAGGCTAATTGAGGTGTGAAGACCTGCCCACGTGGGAGGCTCTATTCCCTGGGCGGGGATTCTGGAGTGTTCAAAAAGAAAGGGAGCTGAATACAAACATCCATTGCTCTCTTTTCTTGACTCAGGATGGGATGTGACCAGTTGCCTTACATTCCTGCTACCGGGGCTTCTTGAGATGATGGACTGTTTCCTGGAGTCAAAATAAATCCTCTCTGCTTTAAATTGACTCTGTCAGAGTATTTTATCACAGCAACAGGAACTGTAACTAAGAGAAAAAATAGTTACTGAGAAGTTTGGCCATTCCCGCGATAATCCCGACCATGTGGTTCTTAGGTCTTTGGAACTGTTTTGTGGTAGCAATGTGGAAGAGTTTGGGTTAAAAAAGTAGTAAAATGCTGGAAGCCGATATTGGTGGGGTGTTTTGATGGGCGCTTAGAAGGCAAGAATGCTGAGAGAAATTTGTATGCTGGAGGCATGGACTCCTGAGGTTTGAGAGGGAAAGGAGGGTTCTATGAGGAACTGGGCGAAGGGGGTGTTCTCATGATATTTTGGCCGAGAATCTGACTTTATTCTGCCTATGTCCTGAGAACTTGAGTAAAACCAAATTTAAAAGTAATTGACTAATTTGTTTGACAGGAGAAAATCTGAGAGAGGAACACATTCCTGCTGGTGCTGAGAAAGCAGCTGTCACTGTTAAGGGAGGCCATCAGCTCTGAAGAGCAAGTCCCCCGGCACCACACTGGGACAGGATAGGCATCATCAGGGAAAAAAACCATCCAAGGGAGGCTCTATCTTGTTTATATCCAAATTCATTTAAATCAAGAAAGCCTAAACAAGGGGTTCGCTGTCACTCAAAGGCATCTGCCTAGGGAAGTGTTCCCCCAGGGTCAGTACACAGAAGTGGATACCGCTGTGGTCCAGGGAGAGCCTGGCTACATCTCTGTCTGGCCACAGAGTCTGGTGGTGTCTGCCTTGTGGTACTGGTTTTGGAGGCATGAAAAAATCAAGATGAGGTGATTGTGGAGAGCAGCTGAGGCCAGGCAATATGTAACAGGGCCAGGGTACCTGCAAGGAGGCCCCGAGAGGCCAAGGGTAGAGCCAGGAAGGAGACCCCAGGATATTGAGGATGCCATGACTATAAGATGTCCACTGGGGTTGGGGATTTAGCTCAGTGGTAGAGCGCTTGCCTAGGAGGGAGGCTGTGTGTGCTGCACACAGCAGAACTGGAGGAATTGGATTACACCCAAGCCCTCTGGAGTCCCGCCAAATTTATCTTGACTCCCCAGATATTAGACAAAGAACTACAGGATTTGTCTTGCTTTGGTCTGAAAAATCCTCACTATTCACCAATGCTCCCCCATCTCCTTTTTTTTTAAACAGGGTCTCACAATGTAGTTGTGTCTTGGAACTTGCTCTGTAGACCAAGCTGGCCTTGACGCCTGCCTCTGCCTCCCGAGTGCTGGGATTAAAGGCTTGCACCACCACGCCTGGCTAATGCTTCCCTTTTGAAATTAGGAATGTTTACTCTGCCATTATTATGTTAGAAATATGTAACTTGTTATTTATTTTTATTAGTGTGTGTGTGATATGGAAGGGAGTGCATACCGCCGTACCTGTGTGGAGATCAGAGGGCAGCTCTGTGAAGATGGTTCTCTCCTTCAGTCTTCACGCGGGCTCCCGGGATCAAACGCAGGATGTCAGGCTTTGTCCAGTGCTGCCTTTAGCTGCAACTCCATCTTAATGATTTCTTGTTTTATTTATAGAAGTCTGATAGGAGTTCGCACTTAAAGATTGCTTCGGGTCTCAGACAAGACACAGACTTTAAAACTGTCGGAAGTGTTAGAGACAACAGAGACTTGACTGTATTTTGCATTCTGAGATAAACATGAGAATTTGGGGGCAATGGGAGGAAAATTGTGGTTAAATTGATGTGTTTGGGTGTCAACTTGACAAGGAGTGGAGCTGGAATGGCAAGTCTCAGTTTTCAAGTTGCGATCTAGAATTATCTGGCAGACGGGCTTCTGGGCATGCCTGTGGGGGGTTATCTTACTTAGACTGAGTGAGATGGGAAGACCTACCTACTACAGGCATCACCATTCCCTAGGTCTGGGTTCTGGTTCCTGTGAAAGGGAGAGAGCTAGTTGAGCACCAGGATTCATGGCTTCCTGACTGCAGACACAACATGGTCGGCTGCTTCAAGGCCATGCCACCTTCACTTCCTCACTGTGATGGACTGCACCCTGAGACAAAATAACCCCTCAAGCTGCGTTTGTCAACGACTTCGTCATAGCAATAGTAACTAACACAGCCTGACCTCACCACAAGAACCTTCAAATGGAGGTGAGGGGTCAGGCACTGTGCTCTACTGTCTTAGGGGATATGAATGGCCTGTGTATGGTCACATGGTGGGGACTCTGGGTGGCCTTCAGGAGCATACTAACAGCTGGATGAGCTAGAGACTGTCACCCTGCTCCAACCAACTCCAGACACTGACCAGCATTTAGAAGGGACGCAGGAGTGGCGTGAAAGGTTGGCTCAGTTGACACAGTACTTGCAGCCTGAAGACACCCAAGCCTACTCACGGGGGCGTGGTTTCCAGTCCGCCCGTGCTGGTCTCTTGGTGTGGATGGCATGGTCACTTTCCATCTGAGGCAGGAGGGGCCTGAGAGTTCTGTTCCCCTTATGTAAATGGTCCTCTGGTTACAAGGGACTGCTCAGAGCTGACATGCTCCCGCCCCCTCCCCCCAGCCCTCCGGAGGTGTGTATTCCCACTGTCACACCCAGATCTCACCTCAGCGCAGGCAGAACGGCTGGTGTGCGTCCCTTGTGAGTGTGGGGCCAACCAGAAGCTGAGTTTGCTGCCACTGCTTAGCACCAGGAGAGAAGATCAGAGTCAGGTGTGGTGGTATGGGCCTGAAATACCAGCATTAGGGAGGTAGAAAGAGTGGGATCAGGAGTTCAAGGCAATCCTCAGCACCATAGAAAGTTTAAAGTCAGCCTGGGCTACATGATAAATCTCAAAAGAAGGAGGAGGAGGAGGAGGAGGAGCTTTTTAGTACAGAGACATATAAGGCTGGCTCTGTACTCACTCTGTAGCCCAGGCTGGCCTTGAACTTTTGTTCCTCTGCCTCAGTCTCCCAAGTTGCTGGGATTATAAGTGTGTGCCACTAGGCATAGTTTTCTTAAGAATTTTAAGTCAAACTAGTTCAATTAATAAAAGAATTAGTGTGAAGTGTTTTTAAAGATGGTTCCAATTCTCTGACCTCACCAAGAGGCAGGCCTCCTTACCTCCTCCCAGTGGGACCGGGTAGCCCTTGTCGTGTGAGGACACGATGTGACCTCCATGGTAGGTCATAAAATGCTGAATGGCTGAAAACTGTGCATGTGGGACACTCACACTGGAGAAGTCAGCTGCCACATAAGGCCACCACCCGAGAGGACATGTGTAGGCACTCCAGCAGCTGGCCCAGCTGAGCTCCTAGCGGCCAGCTGGCACGAGGCGCCAGCATGGCCATGCAGCCCATTCAGGTCTCCAGATGGACACAGCCCAGCCGGCTCTGACCACAATAGCACAAGAGACCCCAAGCAAAAGAAGTGCGGTGCCACGCCCTTGCCTTTCTCCGGTTCCCAACCATAGCGGCTCTGGAGAGTGAATGGTGGCTTTCAGCTGTGGTGCTGCCGGGTCCTTGGGCAGCAGCCATAGCAGCCAGGACAATTAATGACACAGCCATGTGGTTCCCAATCTGTAAATGTCCAGGCTGGTTTGGGACCCACCGTGGGGGAAGTCTGTCCAGAGACTGGGCTCCCATGAGCTTCCTTGGGTTTCTGCTCCAGCTCCTCTGCCTTCGTCCTCACTAGTCGCACAACTGATGAGCTCCTGCTGTATACCTTGCCTGGTAGGCAACTCCCACCTTACTGAGAGACATCGCAGAGGTGGGGAAGGGACGTGGATGAAGCTAATCAGTCCCAACCAGGGTGTACAGCAGGTGCTCAATTCATGCTTCTACAATGAACCAGACCCCAAGGCAGTAGTGCTGGGTGCTCATTTATTCAAAATCCTGTGTTAGGCTCTTTTGTCCCGTGTCCTCAGAACAGGACAGACATATGGTTTCCGGTACGTGCAGGGAGCCTACATGGGCACACTGTCTGGGAAGCTTTTACAGATCTTATAATGATAGAAATTGTGCACTTACTGTATACCAGTGTCCTAAGCGCTTGAGAGCCACATCTCAAAGCCCGGGGCTGATGTGGCTGTGATCTCAGGGGCCAAAATCAGCTGCAGGAAGGAGAGGAAACCGTACTAGGACCTGGACTGTGTGAGCCCAGAGTCTTCAGCTTCCTCACCACCTTCTCCTGCTTCCCGGGACATCAGGACCCAGCAGGGGGGAGGATGCTACTGATGGGGCAACTGTAGGAGCAGAGGCAGGGAGGCAAGACGCTGCCTCCTGGACTAGAGCATCCCATGGGCAAGGTGAGGACAAGGGGAATCAAGAGGAGGTGGGGAGGGGACAGGAAGAGGAGGGAGATTACGGGGAGGACTAGAGGGAGGAGGGGAGGAGGACATGGAGAGAAAAGGGGGAAGGAAGGAATGGAGGGAGAAGAGGAGGGGCGAGGGAAGAGGAGGAGGTATCACCTTTAGTGGAAGCTAGCCAGGCCGCAGCACCTAAACACATTGCAGAGGACTAGTTTAGCTGCTGCGGCCTGGGCAAGCTTTGGTGACAGCAGGATTATACAACATAAACTCTGCGGGTTGCCTGAGACACGAGATCCATCTTAAGCATGAGGTTCACAAGTCCCTTGGAATAGGGTACAGGAGGCACCCTGCTGCACCCAGAGGCAGTCCCCTGCCTGTGCCCTCCTGGGGACTCAGCTGAGCCTCCTCTGCTGGGGCTGGAGCACCCTCCTAAATGAAGCCTAGGAAGACCTTTGCCCTTCCTGGAAGAACAGATTAGAGATGGCAGTTCCTTGGTCTGATACCTACCATTCCTTCCAAATGTGTGTCCACAGCAGACATCACTAGCTGATCCTTGCTCCTGCCCCTGCCAGACTCTACCAATCGAATAGCACAGGCCTGGAGGATGGTGCTGATTGGAAGTGATGATCAAGGCAACAACCCTCTTCCCTGCACAGAAGAGCTCATATCCCATTTGCCTGGAGTCTGCTCACCACTCCAGGCATCCATTGCTGACTGCAGTCCTCCGAGGAGGGAAACTGAGGCCCAACCTCTCCCAGGCTTATGCACCAGCACTCAGGGCCTGACACCCCTGCTCAGTTGAATCTCAGCGCCCTCCAGTCCAGTGAAGGAGGTGGGGGCACATCCAGTCTTGCCACCGTCCCTGAAGCTGCAGGGGGCTTCCCTCCTGCCCCTGGCCACAGCCCTGGTGGTCCCAGACACAGAGCGCAAGAAGCTTTGGGAATTGTTGGCACAGGACAGACGCCCAGTTAGTTAGAAAAACATGTGGCTCACTCTTCCCTCTCCTGCCCCCTCCAGCCGCCACCACCTTCTAATTCAATTTCCCTTGAAAAACAATGGTTTCAATGAAGGGGGAAACAAGATTTTCCGAAACTTCGTAAAGTTTTGCAAAATAATTACCCCCCAAACTGGCAGGCTTCCTCCCTTTCCTGCTCAAATGAATGTCTCTGGGACATTTCACAGGCTTTCAGTCCCTGCTGGATGTGCCCCTGTCTCCAAGCTGCCCACCCAGATCCCATGCTGGCCATGGTCAGGGACCCCGGGTCAGCACCTTTTGCTGGGTGGCCCTCCTAGGATTTTAGGAAGGTCTGGGTAAGAGAAAGGAAGTGGGGAAGAGCCTGGCTGACCCTCAGGCCAGCTGACTGGATGTCCCCAGAGAGGGCTCCAAGCATGGCCCCCTGGAGCTGAAAGTCAGAGGAGCCAGGTGAGCTTGGAGTCTCAGCATGGTACAGCAGGGGACAAAGCCAGGGCTGACCTGGACCCCAGACTTTCCCTTTCAGCTGCCCCTTCTGGAAGTTTTGGGTTGGAGGCCCCAGGAATGTTGGGGTTAGTTTGTCTCAGCAGGGCTAAGCCCTCTGCATGCCACGTGACCTCTCTGCAGCGTCTCACCTAGTTCGTGGTCCCCGGAATTCTCAGCAGGGACAACCTCCTAATTCCTCCCTTCACTGTCTCCTCAGGATCCTGGGGAGTTACCCCATGGCTGTTCCAGGCGAACCCTCTCCAACTGCTCCCCACTGGAGACCACTACCAGGTGCTCTGCTTGGTCTATGCTCTTTACAGCCTTGGCCCCTCTCCCCACTAGATTATACTCCAAATCCTATCCTTTATTATGGCCTGAAGATGAACTAATTCATCCTAAGACTAACCAGTCTCACTGTCTCAGAGAGCAGCATGGTTCTGAGCTGAGATTCTGGTGTGGGGAAGCCACGCCAAGTGCTTCAGGGAGACTTGGAAGCAGAGCCACCTACCCAGGCCCCTGACTGTAAAACTCCTACAAGCCGGTGATTAGAAATGATCTTTGGCCATGGGGCACCCGAAGCCACTCCTGTGTGCTGCATGCTGCAGCCTCGGCCTCTGGCTGGAAGGAACAGAGGTGCCCAGTTTGGGGAGCCAGTCTCTGAGAGGGCTTGTCCTCCCACCTGCTGGTATTCATCCCTTGTGAAAGCCCAGCCCACCCGGGGCAGGGCTGATTTAGCCAACTGGGTAATGCAGAAATGATAGCCTCTGTATATCTGTAATCCCAGCACTCGGGAGGCTGATGCAGGAGGGTCCTGGGTTCTAGGCCAGCCTGGGCTACAAAGTGAGACCCTGCCAGAAAGAAAAAGAGAGAGGGGGCTAACTTCTGAGGCTGAATCCTTAAGGACATGGATGCTCTTGCATCTCACCCTTTCTCGGCCCCATCACTTGCTCTGAGAGAAGCTGTCTGCCCTGTTATAAGTACACAGTCAAGCAACCTACACAGGGGCCTGGTGACTAGGGCTCCTGGTAGTCCATACAGACTCACCAGCCATGCCGATGAGCCCCCCGGGAGTCAGCCTCTGGCATCTGGGGCCAAGCCTTTAGATTGTTTGGAACCATCCTCTTTGCAGGGCCGTACCCTCTCAGAGAGCCAGGCTGTGCCTGACTTAGCTGCTCCCAAATCCCAGCCTCCGGAAGTGGCAACACAGTGATTAATTGCTCATTGTTTTAAGCAACCAAGGGTCTTCTGGAAGAGCATAACAACAACAACAAAAATATGGCTGCAGGAGTGTGGAGCAGCTGGTCACGTTGCATCCACAGTCAGGAAGCAGAGAGAAGTGAATGCTGGTGCTCAGCTCACTGTCTCCTTCGTATGCAGTTCAGAACCCCAACCTAGGGAATGAAGCCACCCACAGTGGGCATCTTCTTACTTCAGTTAACCTAATCAAGAGATAATTCCAGTATAGACAGGTCCTGAGGCTCATCACGCAGGTGATTCCAGATTGCATCGAGCTGACAATTAGATTAAACTTCATATAATGAATGTAAGCATGCGTTCTCTTGGGTCTGTTCCTGCTTTCTGCACTGGCCCAGGGGACTGTCCCTTTGACTCAGTGTGTGCCATTAAAAGGCTTCTAGAAGTTGTGTGCTCAGATGTGGATTTCTGTCCCGTAGAAAGTCTCTGTGTGGTTCCTCTTGGTCAACCTGACTGGGTTGAGAAGTGTCTGAGACATTTGTAAGAAGGTTCACCCTGAACAGGGGTGGGGGGGTGGGGGGTGGGGGGGAGACATTGTCCCGAAGGCTGGGGACCTGATGGAATAAAAGGAGAGAGAAGAGAAAGCCTACACCCAGGCTTCTCCCCACAGCTCCCTGCCATGATGTGAGCTGCCTGCCTGTCACACACCCCTACCCCAGTGGACTGAAGGCTTTGAGACAGAGAGCCAAAACAAACCTTCCTTCCACCTGTGGAATGCTGGGATAGGCAGTGTGGGCCTTCTCTGCTGTACACCAGGTTATGGCTCACATCTACCTTGTCCTGCATTCTGTCTCCAGGACTCAATGCTGGGCATGGCAAGACATAGGCACACAGAGTCCAGGATGCAGGGCCACCCTGAGGAAGCAGCAGGGGGGTTTGCTGAGTGACCAAAGGAGGGTGTCATGATGAGAGGTACAAGGCAGCAGGTTCACAGTTAAGCTGCCAGGCTCAAGGGACCGGGCCCAGGGCACCCCAAGTACAGGGACAAGTGTTTCCCGCTTCCCTGGCCACGTGCAGCCCTATGCTGTGACCTGGGTAACACGCAAGACTAACAAATCAAACAAGGCAGTTTGCAAGCAGGGGAGGCTTCCACACATCCAGCCATACCCGCCTCAGTCAAGTTTTCTCCCTCAAAATTGCATGTCCTGGGCTGGAAGAATGTTCAGTTGGTAGAGTGCTTGCCTAACACACATGAAGCCACAGGTTCAATCAGTACCACATGAATAGGACATGGGATACACACACACACACACACACACACACACACACACACACACACACCCCTATAATCCTAGCACCCCGTGAGGCAGCTGGTCACATCCCAGCCACAGCCAGGAAACAGAGATGAGTGCAAGCGCATGTGCCCAGCTCGGTTTCTCTATTTCACACAGTTCAGGATCCCCTGATCAGAGAATGGTCCCACCCACAATTAAGATGGGTTTTCCCACATCGATTAACACAATCAAGACAATTCCCCCACAGGCATGGTGGGAGAAGTCTTCGGAGCTTCTAGATCCTGTCAGGTTGACAATTAGCTCTCACATTCCACCTGGCAGGAATATAAACTAGAAAACACTGCTGAGGCCCAGCAAGGGCAAAGGTCATGTTCTACTGTCCCCTTCTGCCACCCATGTTACCAGCCACACATGTCACATGACCATCTGATTCCAGCGATACCTCTACGGGGCTGACTTGGGGCCAGGCCATTTTACTTAGCAACCATCACAACAGCCCCATAAGGAAGACATTCAATTTTTACTCACATTTCAGAAATGGGGAAACTGAGACACACAGAAAGGAGGGATACATTGCTGGAGGTTGTACAGCTTATGAACGGCAGGGATTTGAGCCTGGACAACAGGTTCAACAGTCCTCTTGTTGCCTTGGGAACTAGGGCTTGGGAAGCAGGAAACTGAGGCTCACAGGGGCAGTGTCTTCTTCCAGACATTTGATGGAGAAGGCTGGGCGCCCCAGTCGGCTGGTTCTGTGGTGTGCCCCTCTCCCAGTCCTATCAGAGTAAGGCTGGGACAGCTGGGCGTCCTCTGCAGCCTGTGGCCATCACAGGGACATGGAAGGTAGGCGTGTGACAGGAGAGACAACATCTGCAGCTCCTGAGAGTGAGAGGCCTGGACCTGGTCAGAAGGATTCTGGGAGCACAGAACTTGGCGTCACAGCAGTGGCTGGGGTGTGGGACTACTCAGCCCACCTGCCCCACAGTCCACAGGTCTGCCCGAGTCACCTGCTGAGGGACCCAGTATCTGATGCCCACCCAGAATCAGGAGATTGCTGCCCGGGAGTACCACTGGCTCCTGGAGTCACAGTACCTGGGCTGTGGCATCTCCCCTGTCTGGCGGGAAAGCTACTCCCACTGCAGCGTCCCTGTCCCAGATGATGCCCTAGGCTGCCATCCCTGAGGCCAGACCGTTACCAGCTCTGACACCCCATAGATCCCTCAGCAGCTGGTCCTTCCTCAGCCAGTGTCAGAATTTCACAGACCCGGGCCACTGTCTGCTTAGAACCCCATGCAGGAGAGGCTGGGATAAGCCATAGGTGGAGAAACTGAGGCACAGGACAGGAAAGTAGCATACTAAGGTACTTATTTGGAAAGATCACCAGTGTAGCCATGGATGGACTCACTACTAAAGCCAAGTGTCGCATTTTATTTATTTATTTGTTTGTTTGTTTGTTTGTTTGTTTGTTTGTTTATTTATTTATGATTTTTCAAGACAGGGTTTCTCTGTGTAGGTTTTTTTTTTTTTTTTTTTTTTTTTTGGTTTTTCGAGACAGGGTTTCTTTGTGTAGCTTTGCGCCTTTCCTGGAACTCGCTTTGTAGACCAGGCTGGCCTCAAACTCACAGAGATCCACCTGCCTCTGCCTCCCGAGTGCTGGGATTAAAGGCGTGTGCCACCACCGCCTGGCATGTCTCATATGTGTGGTGTCAGCGACTCAAAGAAGGCAAACAACTTGTTTAAGGTCATACAGCAAGTATCCCTCTGACCTCTGACCCTTTTCAAGGTGGATACCGAAGGAGCCAATGGCATTTGGCCCAGAGAAATGCTGCCATCCCGACTCCTGTGCCTCCACCACCGCAGCCCCCGGCTGCCCAGTCCCAGCCTGGTCCCTCCCAGCTGGCTCTTCAGCATTTGGTGCTTGAGGGGAAATCCACCAGGAAAAGAGTGGCAGGTATAGGGACTTCCTCACCTGGGCCTGCGGCTTTTCCTTCCTCTTACGGCTCCTGAGACGGCCCGGAGGGCAGGGACTAGGGTCCTTGTAGACTCCAATACTCTGCAGTGACCACGGGGCAGAGGCTATCAGGCTCGAGCTGGAGTGAGAGGCACGGTGGAGCCCTCTGCTCGGCCCTGGCTGGCTCGGGTCATCCTTCTTCCCTGTGAGGTTGGGTGAGCATGGCCTGAAACCCCACCCAGTAACAACTTCCCGTCCCCATCAGCCTGGCTGCCTCGATGTCCTGGCTGGATTAGCTGAGAAGACACAGGAGGGGCACAGTCTACAGGGGTCACTGAAATCCTCTTGTTTTCTGTTCCTTTGCTTTGGAGACAAGCCTCAGGTAGCCCAGGCTGACCTCAAACTCACTATGGAGCTGAGGCCGGCCTTGAGGCCTGATTCTTCTGTTACCCACTCCCGAGTACTCATATGAGAGCCAGGGGTCACCATGCTTGGCTTTTTAACAGTTTAGAGACCCCTGTGGGGGACACTGCCCAGTATGACCCTTGACCCCCGTGCTCCCTGTAAAACAAGGGAAGCATCATCTCTGGGGTCCACTTCAGTCCAGTTGTTGGTGGAATTTTTTGGTTTTGTCCGTCTGTTTTCTATGAGGGTTTGGGGACCACAAGGTCAGGGCAGACAAAGTCAAGAATGGTGCTTGTCTGTCTGTGTGACACTGGACACAGGTCAGCCAGCGTTTCCACAGTCCTCCTGTTCATGACCGGCATGGTGCAGTGGGGACTCGCTGGCTGGCTCTTGCTTTGAGTCTCCCATCAACCATGGCCCCGCTGAGTTGACCTCCTACTGTGTGTGCAGGGCCTTGGGTGACAGGAGTTGTGACAGGTGCTGACAACCATCTGCACACAACTGGAGGCAGGCTGTGGTGTCGAGAGTTCACGAGCCAAGCAGACAGCCTGTCTCTGGAGGGGGCTTCCACCTCCACCCGGTCTGTAATTGCATCGGTGACCCCACCAGGGACAACACTGATCTGGAAGGGTGGAAGGTTCTCTGTTTTCTACCATTGAGTTACTACATTCAACTCCTTCAGCTTGACCCTGACCGCAGCCAAACCTGATTCTTGACTGCTCGGAGCCCCGGCTCTGGATATAGACGGTTACGTGGAGGCTGGTATAGATGCGACAGTCTGGGGCCAAGCAGGCAGAGGGTGGTCACCCCAAAGATCAAAGTCACCTAACCCTTTAACCCTCAGGAGACACGGCTGTAGCCAGACCTGGCCCAATCTGGGAATCTTAGTACCCTTTGCTTCCTCACCAGGGCAGGACTGTCCCACCTCCAGCAGGTGGCTTCGGAGCCCTGGCACCACCTCTGTGCTTCCAGATGGCCCCTGTTTCACTGCCTTGGCCCCAACTGCTCAGAGTGACGCTCCCACCCCAGGAACAGCCCCCAGAGACCCCGAAGTTGGGGTTGATGATCCAGATGGCACTGCCCCCAGGCCAGGGGTCTTTTGTGGTTTTTCACACCAAGCCTTGGTCTGTCAGTCTGTGGTATGGGGACCATGGTGTATTGATGCTCTTGGCCCAGGGCCCGGCATGAACCTCAGGGACCATCCACGGGATTACCGGGCTCTGCTCTAGTGACGACAGAAGATACTGCTTCATCTTTTCCCCTTTCCCAGAAGGGAAACTGAAGCAACGGTTCCCTGCAAACTGAATGAAGGCTTCAGAGGCTCTGCCCTTCTCCTTCACATGCTTCACGGAAGCTTCCATAATCGCTGGTAACTTTGGGCAGGTCCCGGCCCTCTCAGACTCAGTCTCCTGGCTGCAGGAGCGAGCAGCCATGCCATGGCAGGAGGAAAGGGCCGCCATGCCATGGCAGGAGAAGAGGGCAGCCATGCCACGGCAGGAGGAGAGGGCAGCCATGCCACGGCAGGAGGAGAGGGCAGCCATGCCACGGCAGGAGGAGAGGGCAGTCATGCCACGGCAGGAGGAGAGGGCAGTCATGCCACGGCAGGAGGAGAGGGCAGTCATGCCATGGCAGGAGGAGAGGGCAACCATGCCACGGCAGAAGAGGGCAGCCATGCTACAACAGGAGGAGAGGGCAGCTATGCCACGGCAGAAGGTGAGAGACATCCAGAATGCTTTGGAACACGAGTGGAAAGTTGGTGCCCACTTTTACAAGGTTCCTCCCCCATCTTTCTCATGACGTTGTACCAACTGTTTCTTTCCTTAATCCAAACCACTGTTTTTCCAGGGTGAAACCGAAATGAAAGCCACATGGTCCCCACTACACACACCCTCACCAAACAGAAGCAAGTTCCGGGCAAAATGTAATGAGCATGTGGAGGGGCTTCTACTCTCTACGGGGTCACCAGGCAGAGGCTGTCTGGCCATGGAGACACTTGGGACTTCCTGGTGGCCAAACTCGAGTGGGCTTAGAGGTGTCAGACTGACAGGGCTGAGTTAAAGACCCTCTGTTAGGGGAACAGGAGCCCAGTTCTGCCAACAGGACTGGGGTGACGGCTTAGCAGTCAAGAGCACATGTTGCTCTTCCAGAGGACCCAGGTTCAGTTCCCAGCACCCACATCAGATGGCTCACACCTACCTCTAACTCCAGTTCTCGGGGGATCTGACTCTTTGGTCCTCTGTGGGAATTTGCACTTACGTGCACATACCTATACACATGTACACATAATTAGAAATACAAGAATAATTTTTAAAAAGTATGCTGCTGGCAAGGCAGGTGGGGTACCAAACACTGGGACATGGTAAAGACCTCAAAAGCAACTGCTGACAACTGTGCAGAGCGAAGGGGCCCCAGAGAGGAAGAGGGGCACCAGGCATGATGTGAGAGAGGAAGCTGAGAAGGTGGGGTAATCTAGGTGCAGGTCGCCGTCCTGGGCACCCGAGGAGCTCCTGTGTGGAAGGCATGGGATTTTGGAAGGGGTAGGCTGCTTTAGTGAATGAATGAAGGGCACACCTGGGAAGAGAGGGGGCCTAGATGTCCCCAGAAGGGACTTTCTAAGGTTCTCCCCAAGTCTTGTCCCCTGAGAGGTACACACACACACACACACACACACACACACACACACACACACGTGCACACACAGGTTCATATATACACAGCCCCACACACACACACACAGGCCCATGCACACTTAGGTCCATGCACTTGGCTGATGTGTACCTGTAAGAGCCATGTACAAAGAGTAGGCTCAGAGAGGCTCCCTCCAGAGACACAGCCACAGCAGCCAGACCACAGCAAGAATGCACAGTATGGAAATGCAGTATGCAGGCACATATCCATGCCTGCACATGCATGCCTACACACACATGCCTACACACTCAGCCTCACACATGTACACATGCAGACATGCATGCTGAGCACAAGTGGCAGAGGTCTCCCAGTCCAAGTTCAGGATGATAGCTTACCCTGAGCCTGTCAGCTGATCCACACACACTTAATGTCAGGCCCCAGCCTGAAGCTCCCAACCTTGGAAGAAGGTCAGAGTGTGTTTGTTAAAATCACAGTGCCTCCTCACACAGGAGTCCCCACTATGACTCTCCTGAGTCAAGGTGTCTCTTGCAGATGAAGTATGGGTTTTTGAAGGCCATCCCAGAGCCAGACAGAGCACAGCCGCTCACTTGCAGGTGCTGGAACAGGCTCTCTGCTCCTGTGTAATAGAACTGTCCTCTTGGCCCCCAAGCAGGCCAGGGAGGTGCCTCCCCTGGAGACTGGCAGAGTCTGGGATGTTCCCACTAGCTGACTGTGACCCTGCCCAGCTCCCACCCCACCCGTTGTCAGCTACTCCCTCTGCACCTGCCGCCCCTTGTATAGGAGGCTGCACAAAATCTCCAAAGACAGTGGCCCCTATTGCCACCAGTCAGAGCCGGAGGGCACAGCCCCTGCCAGACCAGGGCTTTGGCACCCTGAAGTACCAGGTGATCTGTCAGCCAGACCCCAAAGCCTGTTTTCAGCTGGATAATGCACTGTGCACACAGGCAGCGCAGCCTGTGAGCTCCATGTTGTTTCCCACATGATCTAGAAGGATGTCACCAAGTACTCCTGGGGCCCCAAGATAGCCAGGGTCTTGAGTGCTGAACACAGAAAGAGAGAGAGAGAACCTGGGAGGCTGTAGCACTGAATGCCTTCCCTCTGGCCTGCAGTAATCAGGCTTCCCATTTACAGCCTGTAGCCTGTGCAAACCCGGCTCCACCAGCCTGAACCACAGGGATGCCACACAGTGCCACATAATGTCCTGGGCACCAGAGAGTTGCCGCAGTGTCACAAGGGCTCAGGGGCGGCTTAGCAGATGACCACGATGCTCCCATCCTGTGGGACATGGAGATGTGTAGATATCGTCCACCGTCCCTCAGCCATGTACCACCTCTGGAGGCTCTCTGTACTAGGCCCTGCAGAGGGATGGAGGCAGCGAGAGAGCAGGTGTCCCTGAGCTGCTGACGAGCAGCCCTCAACAACCTCAACTCCTCAGAGCTGCCTGATGACCTGAGGAGCCATGTAAGACGGAGGACCCTGGGCCCTTCCTACTCTAGACTGTTCTTCCAAACCTAGAGGCCCAGATAGGTAAACAGCACAAGAACCTGGGCTTCAGCCTGGCTTCAGGTGAGAAATATACATATATTTAATATTATTATATGTATTAAGTATATTAATATATGAACATAAATGTGTTATATACTACTATGTAGAATTTTATATATTTAATATACTATATTGATATAATATAACATATAACTAATTATTTTATATATAATTTATATATACTATAATATCACAGTAATATAATAAATTATTAAATGTATATGTTATAATATAATGTAATAATATATTAAATTTATAAATGTTTAAGTTTAATATAATACAAATATATAAATTATATGTTAAATATATGATTTCTACATTAATATATGTAATAATATATAAATATATAATATATATACTAATCTCTCAGGTATGATGATATCTTATTAATCTAGAGTTTGTCACCCACCAAAGAAGTCAGTATGTTTGTTGAGTGAATGTTTGACGTCTGTGGACTGATCAGGATGTGGAATCACACAGTGGACTACCTGGATCTCCAGTGGCATGCTGTGGGTCTGGACACAGCTGGTCACCAAAGCCTGAACTGGCGAGCCGCTGACAGTCTTGAAGGGTTTTGTGGACCTAGGGAGGTGACCTCCCTCACCTGGGAGGGCACACAGCTGTTCCCCCACATATCTGAGGGCCTGTTCGTTTGTTCTCCGAGTAATAGATCCAGGTCTTAGAGATGTGATGACCCTAGCTGCTGGGACACTGGAGGGATTTGTCCACACCCACAGGGAAGGGCTTTTGCCAGCCTGAGGTGGCCCCCGCCCCCACTCAGGGTAGAGGGAGGAACTGGAGAAAAGCTCCACCCAGCACTGTGGATGAGGGGCTGGGTACTCAGCTCCCACTTCTTAGAACCCTGTGCAGCTGGGGTGAGCTCATTTACGGGAAAGGGAGATGGGGGGCTCCATTCACACCCAGCCCTGCTGGGGGGCGGCAAGTGCGTCAACAGCCCAGCTCCCAGCCTGCCTCCGGAAACCGCCCAGGGAGCAGTCACGAATGAGCTGGGTGAGGGGGGCAGCCGAGCACCAGGGGGGTCAGGTGACAGCCAGGAGGCCCAGCAAGGCCTGAAGACTGCTTAGGGTGCACCAAGAGGTCAACTTCCCCCTTTCCGGCGTCACCCCACTGCCGCCGCTGGCTGGAGATCTGTCCAGCTGTCTGTGTGTCCAGCTGTTGTATCCAGGTTTCTGCATGTCTGCAGGGTTCCCAGGAGGTTGAGTTCCAATCCACACAGCTTCATTTGGGCTTATATGTCAAGACCTGGTCTGGAGTGGGGATCCCGGCGGACTGGCTAGGGCCTTGGCTCTCCACCCCTCCCCACCACCTCCTCCAAGGCTCGATGCAGCTATTTAAAGCCGGTGGTGGCCCGTGGGAAACTTCTTCAGATGTGTGGTTTTGTCTTCTCGAGCTAGTGCAAGGGCTGCTCTCGAGGCTGGTGACTCACCCGTGGTGAGAAAGGCCTTTTTGTTGTTTGATGCCTGCTGGAGGCTCTGCCGCCTGAGAACCCAGCCTGCTGGGGCCTTCCCCTGCTGGGACTCCTGGAAGGCTTGGGGAGCGGCTCCTTTGTCCCTTGGGGGCCCCTGGTACTCAAGGGCCTGAATGTTCTGCCCAAGCTGGGATCACTGGCTATTAGGGTGGAGGCATCCTCAAACCTCACTTCAGCCACTGGCACCTCCAGAAAGCCACCCTCAACTCCTCCAGGACTTCAGTCAATCTCCACTTTCCTGCTTAATCCCCTGACCCCGTCTTCTCTCCAGTGACATGGCATTGGGTTCGGGTGTGTGGGTCATCTGCTAGCACCTGACACACAGATGGTGCTCAATAAAAGCTTTCAGGATTAGAGAGATAAATGAGATTTAATGCATGTTTGCTCTGTAAAAAATGCTTCACGTGAATAATCCCACTGAGGGGCTGTGGGTGAAGCTCCGCGGTAGACCAGTTGCCTAGCGTACACGAGGCCTTGGGTTCCATCTACAGTACCACAAAACAAAACAAAACAAAACAAAACAAAACAAAACAAAACAAAACAAAAAAAACCCCAAACTTCCTGCCTGTGAACAGTCCCACTGAAGCCTCTTGACAGTTCCATGGAGCAGTCTTAGACATCTTCTGTTTTGTACTTGTGGAGACTGAGACACGAGGGGGTGGTGTAGTAACGTATATTTTCTCATAGCAAGGAACGAGCAAAGCAAGACTCGAACCCAGGACATGTGGTCTAAAGCCCCTATGCCACTAACCACAGCGTTAGGCTGTCCCCAGTATTTGGTGATGGTGGCTGACAATTGGTCCCCCGAGAGAGCGAGAAAGAATGGCTGTGTGTGCGGCCAGCCTCTGCCCTCCTCACTTGCCCCCCTCCCAGCCAGCCTCTGCCCTCCTCACCTGCCTCCCTCCCAGCCAGCCTCTGCCCTCCTCACCTGCCTATCCCCAACCTTGAGACCTCAAGAAGTCATTTCTTGGAGGCTCCTGAACTTGTCTGCACACTCACCACTCTGGCAGCAGGCCGCACATTTCTGCCTGTGTCCCTGTCCTGACAGGAATGTCTTCAGGGTAGAAACCAGCATGGCCCCAATGCCCCAGCCCCCGGGGGGAAACACACACAGTAAGTACCCAAGCTTTGTAGGCTGAACAAGCCCCACTAGAGCAGCAACCAGAGGTGGTCTCCAGAGACATCGTCTAGAAACTTCTCTGTCACAATACAGAAATCCCTGTGGTCACCTTCAAGGGAATCAGGACTTTGGGTCTGCTGACTGGTAAGGATTTGAAGATGGCAGCAAAGTCCCAGAGGAGCTGCTTCCCTGGACAGCAGATGTTCACTCCTCTATGGACGCTGTGTTGTAGCCCCAGAGCATCAAGGGAATACTGGGGGGAGGGAACCCTGAGCTCTGCTGTGCTCAGCCATTGGCAATGGCTAGAGCCCCCTGAGAAAGGTATACTGAGCTCAAGAGGTCAAGAGGTCACCAGGGCCACAGCAGGACAGTGCTCATCCCAGGGTGGCAGGGGAGTCAGGGAGAGGTTCCGGGGTGGAGGTGACCTGCTGAATCTTGGGCCCTTGAGTGATGGATGGAAAATGAGGCTGGCCTCTCTCTGGGAGAAGCAGCGTGTCTAGAGATTGCCAGCAGGTGCCTGGAATTCTGCCACCAGTTCAGACAGTCACCCCAGTGCCACCAGCTGCAGACCAACATATGATCCCACGAGGGACATTCCACACTCACAGGCAAACATCCCACCCCTGGCCCCCTAGGCTTATGGGCGTCTCTGAATGCAAAATGCACCCAGTGCAGTGTCTACCACCTCAGAGCTGTCCCAGACCCAACACCGTTCAAAAGACCACAGACTTGTTGATGCACACAGATCAATATGCTCCCAGCATCTGGGAGGCTGAGGCAGCGAGGCCACCAAGTCTAAAACCACTTCTGAGACGCACACTTTGCCGTGAGCCCCTGCAAAATCAAGAAGCAAGTTATAGGGGCTGGAGAAGTGGCTCATTGGTTAAGAGCACTTGTTCTTGCAAAAAAAAAACCTGGGCTTGGTTCCCAGCATCCACATGGTGGTTCACAACCACCCATAACTCCAGTTACGTTCCAGGGAATCTGATGCTCTCTTCTGACCTCTGTGGGCACCAGACACACATGTGGTATACATATACACCTGTAGGTAAACCACTCATGCACATAAAATTAAATAAATATATCTAATTTTTAAAAAAAGTTATGTGCCAGCAAGACGGCTCAGGAGGTAAAGGTGCCTACTGCCCATGCCTGGCAACCCAAGTTTGATTCCCCAAAACCCATGTAAAGTTTGAAGGAGAAAACCAACTCCATAAAGTCACCTGACCACCACACACACTGTGACATGCAACCCTCCCCAAATAATAATATTAAGCAAAAAATTAAAAATAAAAAAATTAAATTACATACTTCCGGTTACAATGACACTCCTTTCCAAAAGGGAGGCATGGGAAGGGAAAGACCATACAAGTCCCCCAGTCAGAAAGGCCAACGCCAAACTCTAATTCTGTGTCTAGCGTCTGGGGCACACGGTGGCAGTGTGCAGGCTCCCACAGACTTGAGTGGCTCTGTCCCTCGGGCACTTGTGGTCTTTCAAGTACCACCACACAGAACTGGTTCAAGCTGCCTGTGACGTGCAGAGCTGCCCGCCACACGGCTTCCTGCTGTGACTACTGAGCCTCTGGGTCAGCTTGCCAAGACTGAAGCACCAGGGTACCTCCACTCACCTCCATCAAACAGCCTCCAGGAGAGGCCTGGAGAGGCTTCAGGTAGAAGCTGAGTCAGGCCAGAGCTGAGAGCATTGCTCTCCAGACATTTCTGCCCATGGACAAGCCATCAAAGTTCATCCCCCAGACTTGACAGTCAATGTAGTGAAGATGTTTCCTTGGAGATGGCCCAGCATCCTCCCTGGAGCCAGAGTGAGAACCAGTTAGAAGCCAGAGGGACCTGCTTTACTGAGGAAAACGCCACAGTACATGTGTTTACATCTTTTCCGACATGTGTGGGTGCTGTGGGGGCGGGGATACATGTGGAGAGCCTCCCTGAGACACTAGAAGATATTTCATAGGGATGCTGGAGCCGTGAGGGGCAGACATGGGAAAGGATGAGAGACCTGTCCAAGACACACAGTGCTTGCGCAGGAAGTCGCTGCTAAGTCTGCCTCCCTCAGCAGCTCTCGGCTCTAATCAAGCTCACTCGTGACATTAGGATGGTCCCTGCAAGTGAGTCTGGGGGACCCTGGCCAAAGTCAGAAGATCCAAGCCAAGCAAGGGGAACCCCAGCGCCAGACAGCTGTGGGAACCAAGTGCCTTTTGCCTATGACAGAGCGTCTGACCTGGGGCCCTGGCTGGATCCGAGTCCGGCCCAGAACCTAAAATTTCCCCTGTGGTTAGGAATGGGTTGTAGCCATCACTTCCTGTGAGGGGTGAGAATGGGACGGGGCCCACAAAGGGACTGGCCCTGCTGTCGGGGGCTGGGGGGGGGCTTGGCATGAGCGACTTCTGCTGAGGATCCAGTCCTGACCAGGACATTGGCTGACCAGGACATATGACTTCTCCTCTATCCCGTCCTCTGAAATGAATGTTACCAAGCTTCATGTCCCCTTCTGGGGTCTCTGATATTAAACACTTTGCTGTAACAGAGGATCAGAAAAGGCACTGGGGAGGTTGTAGGGAGGGATGGGGATTGAAGGGGTGGGGCTTTGAAAGAGATAGATCTAAAGATCAAATTCTAGCTCGACCACTTAGTCGCTGTGTGATCTCAGGCAACTAGCTTCACCTCTCTGAGTCTTCATGTCTGCATCAATAATACCAATAATCATGATTTCCCTCTTCACTTTCTGCCAGACATTGTTCCAGTTGATGGCTCTCAGACACTGCCCAACCCTCTTCCTGGGGACAGGGGTGTTATGACTCTGTTGGGAGATGAAGGAGAGGACTAACTCCACAGCCTGACTCTCGGTTCTATGGTCTTTGCTGCCTGCCAGGGGACAACGATCAATGTGAGTGAAATCGGAGGTCATTTGAGAAGAGCCACTCAGAGCTCAGCACTGAACCTCATTGTCCCGTCATTATCACACTCCATCAGCCTCCACCACCTCCCCCATGTCCAAACACTGTCCCTCCACTCACTCGTGGAGTGTCTTCCTTCACTCTGACCCTTGGTGCCACCAGCGTTCAGGGCTGTGGATTGGAGGGGCTTCTGGAGGCATTTGACCCATAGGGGATAGGCCACATCCCAGGACCACACAGCACACAGGTCCCACCTCACCCCACTTCCTGCATCCTTTTCTCTGAGCCCTCCCTCCGTCTCTTGCCATGGAGGCAGCTGGGTCTCTGGGGGACTGCCGGGTAGAATCCTTGTTTAACACATACCCTAGGTGGCCTTTATCATGGTAGAGAGAGGTCACTGCCTATCCAGTAGGCTCTCGCTCTGCTGGAAGGTCGGCACGCTGTACCATCTTCTCACACCAGCTGTGAACCATCCTAACTCAAGCTAAGTACCACGTGATGCCAGCTCTTGGTCATTGCTCTTTTTGCTCAATTCCCAGTGGTCTTTGGCGTTTGGACTTTGGGTTGCAAGTTGACTAGGGGGTTGGGGTCTGAGCCCCTTGCTGTGAGGCAGTCCTGACAGGGTTAGGATCCGGTTCAGCCAGTCCCAGATGCTGCTTCCGGACTCCAGACTCCATTGTTTCCACCACCCTCACTGTCTCTACTGCCGCGGTGCTGATAACATGAAGATCAGAGATATCTTTGAGCCCTGAAACCACATGGCTACTTGGTAAGGTTCTAATCCAGTGGTTCTCAACCTGTGGGTTGTGGCCCACTTGGGGGTCGCATATCAGATATCCTGCAAATCAGATATTTACAATACGACTCACAAGAGTAGAAAACTACAGTTATGAAGTATCAATGACAATAATTTTATGGTTGGGGGTCACCAAAACATGAGGAACTGTATTAAAGAGTCACAGCATTAGGAAGGTTGAGAACCATGGGCTTAATCCTTCCTGAGCCAGGGCCTCTCCCTCTCCACCCCACCCACCCAGCGAGGCTCAGGGCCCTGGAAACAGAGGGACCCCTGGAAACCGAGGGACGCAGGCCTCTCCTTCTGCCTCTCTGTCTGAGTCAGCTTCAGGGCACCCAGGAGGTGACTCAGAGGAGACAAAGCCCAGAGCCACACCCTACTCGCAGTATGTAGAGATCCTCACAGACCAGGTTTCCCAGGGTGGCTGCCCTCGCACAGCCTCTCAGTGTCCCTGGGAGAAGGCAGCTGGAGGAATGGAGAGGAGGAAAAGGAGCAGGCAGGGCTATGCTCCGGAGCAGAGCCCCCGGTGTCTGAGAGGCCTGGAGACACTTCTGGCCGGTTTCAGAGTCAGAAGACCGAAAGGGCTCTCCCTGATAGACGTCTTCATCCCTCAGTCTGTTCAATCCAAAGACATGCGAAGCTCTCTGTATGCCTGGTGCCAGCTGGGGCTCAGGGTTCTGAGAAGGACCCTGCTCCCCAGGGACTCCTTGACAAATAGTTAGACACGAGCAAAAGTCTAGGCATAAAAACACGCAGGGTTGGTGAACCCAGGAAGACCACTGCGACGATGAACTCGCGGCTTTGTGTGATGATGTAAGGAGTACGTGTGACTCTCCACAGAGTGGAGCTGGCCAGAGGAGGCCAGGTGGCGTGGTCCTGAGGGATGTGGGAAAACAGCTTATAATGTCCCCTAACTGCTCCTGCAGCCCCCCAGTCCTTCTAAAATATAAGGTGAGGTGTAAACCTTAGAAATGTTCTGGGTGTGGCCATTCAAACAGCTCAGGCCTAGGCCCCCATCCGTAGCCAGCTTTCTTCATGACCTTAAGATTCCCCTCCATGCCTCCGTGTTCTCTACCAAACTGGGACCCAGACTGATGACAGGGACGCTGGCTGGTGTGCTAAGTACACAGCACCAGACACTTGGCACACCTTACCCCACTCCCTACTCTGCATCTGCCTATAGGTAGGCACTATTAATAGAAAACTCTTGACCAAGGAGGCAAGGCCAGTGGTAGGTTAATCGAAAGAGAATATATTTACAATAGGAAATACCACATCAGTGTTTGATCTAACACAGCATACTGAACAGTATTGAAAATAGCCAGGGGGAGGGGGGGCGGTTCACCTTGTGATGGGTTGAGGCAGGGCCAATGCCGCCTTGGTGACTGAGGCCTCTGCCGGAACTGTCTGCTTGGTTTTTGGTTTTTCTTTTTTTTTCTTCTTCCGTCAAAGGTACCTGAACAGCAGCACTAATAGTCCTAACTAGTTGTTTTAGGAGAGGTGGCACTTTAATCGGGCCTGTGAGGTGATCTGGTACAGGCTCCTTCAGGATTTTGTTGTATGTGTGTGTGTGTGTGTGTGTGTGTGTGTGTGTGTGCACGTGCGTGTGTTCATGGGGGTGGGGGACAGTGGTTAACATCAAGTGTCTTTCTCAACTATCTATCCCTCACTTTCTTGTAAAGATTTATTCTCTTTTTAATTAACGTGTATGTATCTGTGCATGGGAATGTGCCTGTGAGTGCAAGGGCCGGTGAAGTTAGAGGTGGTTGTGAGCTGCCCCACATGGATTCCAGCAAGTGTACTCTGGTCCTCAGGAAGAGCAGTGTGTGCTCTTAACCGCTGAGCCATCTCCAGCCCCGCCTTATTTTTATTTATTTATTTATTTATTTAAAGACGGTTGTCTCACCAAGCCTGTAGTTGACTGGCTTATCTAGACTGATGGGATCCTCCTGTCTCTGCCTCCCCAGGGCCGAGACAATGAGCATGCACCGCCACACCCAGCCTTTCATGTGGATTCAAGAGATCAGAATCGGGTCCTCACACTGTCTAAGGCATGGGCCCAGGCCTCAGTCAGAGTGTTGTTGTTGTTGTTTTAATATCCTGAGGTGTATTGTAAATCCACAGGCATGGACTTTAACTATGGTGGTCCGCATGGATTCTCAAAAGAAAGGAGAGTCCTGAGCTCTATAGAGTTTTCCTACAGGCCTTCTGAGTTGTCACACGGCACCAGAGTTCGTATCCTTCCATGTTTTCTGCCCTTTACCACACCGTGCTTGGTCAATGGCAGTGGTTCTCAACGTGTGGGTCGCAACAATCCCTTAGGGGATTCAAACAACCCTTCAACTTGGGGTTGTCTAAGACCATCAGAAAACACAGATATTTTCATTACAAGTCATAACCATAGCAAAATTACAGTTAAGAAGTAGCAATGAAAATAATTTTATGGTTGGGGTCACCACAACATGAGGAACTGTGTTAAAGGGTCGCAGCACTAGGAAGGTTGAGAACCTCTGTTCTATGGGGACATCAGTGGGCAAACTAAGGCTCTCTCAAACACAAGTCCTGCCAGTGACAGTCCTGATAATAAGACAGGCATTCAGTGACCGATGAGCAGTGTGCACAGCCTGGATACATCAGACCAAGGGGGAATTCAGGTGGGCAGGGTGGAGCTGCTCTGTGTAAGATTTCAGAAGCCTCCTTGGAGCAGCATGGGTTCAAACTTAAGAACTGTTGATTTCTAGATTCTTCCATTGAATACCTTTGAACAGTAGTGCCTGAAACCATAGAAAGTAGAACGAGCCAGCCAGGGCCAGCGTGCTGCTTTCAGACTGACAGCTGTCTGTCTTCCTGTCACCCAGTTCCGGGTCGTTCCCTTTGCTGGTTGTCACCTTTGGTGGCTGCCAGGCTGTTGTTTAGTTATTGATGGCATCACCACTCTGCCCTCTGCCTCATGTGGATCTTGGTTTTACGGTTACAGCCGGAGGCTGAGGGTCTGGGGACAAACCTCCCTTGATCAGTGTAGCCTGGAAGCACCAGGAGTTGCCAACCAGTAAGGGGCGTCCCGGGCTTGCCTTGCCCTGGAAAGGAGGTGTGGTACATCTGAGGGCACCGGCTGGCATCTGCCAGGCACTTTGACTGTTTGACTAGGTTTCTAAAGCCACCCCAGCTTTAGAACAGAGGCTCCGTGGGAGCCCAGGCTGTGTAGTGCCACACTCTTTACCCAGCATCCTACACTCCTCTGTGTAGAGGCCCCTCACATCTCTGGCTTTCCAGCCAATGGGCTGAAAAATGCAGGGGGAGCATTGAAATGCTGTCAGCCAGTCAGGTCTGGTGCCACAGGCCTGTGACCCTTTCAACTTGGGAGGCTGAGATGGGAGGCCTTCCTAGGCTACAGAGTGAGTTCAAGGTCAGCCGGGGCAACTTAGTGAGACCTGTCTCTAAAGAGACCTGAGGCTGTAAATCCACAGTAGAGTGATTGCCTGACATGTACAAGGCCCTGGCTTCAACCCCCAGCACCTCAATAAATAAACAAATCATGAGCCTTAACCCTGGGTAAGGATTATGGACACCACTCTCAGGCAGACCTGTGGCCCTCAGGTCAGGGCTCTGTTGCTCAGGCCTGATGTTCTACAGTCTCCTGAGCATTTTTATGGTTGGATGTGTGCAAGCAGTTTGCCCTTTACATTTGCACAAGTATCCCAAGAACCTGCTCTGTGTGTGGTATGAGCTGGTTCCAGGACGAGTCAGAGGAGGAGAGGTACCATCCCTGTTCTTGGGGTTCTCCAGATCTGGCAGGACTGTCTGTACCCCTATTTCCAGCTTCTTCTGGGACACATGTCCTTTGAGGGGCACCAAAGATGTTAACTGTGTGTAGGATTCAGATTTTTAGAGTAAGACTCGACTAGATTTCAGCTGCGGATCTGTCGCTTACAGGCAATTATGTGACCCCGGGCAGGACTCTAGACCAACTGAAGCCTCTCTGGGAAGGATAATGCCTCTGTCTAGGTCTCTTGGGCAGACCCCCAGCAGGACTGAGAAGGGTGCCACTCCCAAGCCCCTGAGAAAAGGACCCCCCCCC
>CABHPH010160652.1:0-22663 GCA_902168325.1 Peromyscus nudipes | reverse complement strand
AAGTGCAAACTATGGGTGATGAGGAACTGGTGTGGCACTTGCCCTGTAATTCCCTCACCCAGGAGGCTGAGGCAGGAGGGTTGCCATGAGAAAGAAAGGAAGAAAGACACATGGAGAGAGAGAAGGGGGCAGCATGTCTCTCTCTTGGATGTGAACAGTGGTCCCTGGCTCATCCCCACTTCATCTCAACACACTTTTGGTCTCTCTTCAGCATTGCAGCCAGGGTGGTGGAAAGCCAGGGCATAGAGCTCTGCTCAAAGCCTCTAACATTCGTGTCTTACTCAGAGGAAAACCCCAAGTCCTTCCAATAGCTCAAAATGTGCCATTTCTGACTCTTCCCTCATCGTTCACTACACTGCTCCCTTTGATGACTCCCTGCTTCAGGAAGCTCTTTCTTGCCTTTGCCTCTTCCACTTTCTGCTCCCTCTGTCTGGAATATTCTTCTTCAGGGCGTGACTCCACCAGCCTTTCACTTCTTCATCTCCTTACCTGAAAGTCCTCTTCTCAGTAGGTCATCTCCACCCACCCAGTCTGAAAAATATATGCTGGAGCTGGGCAGAGCGGCACAGGTGTACTTCTGACTACTTGGGAGCCCAAAGCAGAGGGATCATTGGAGTCTACCAGTTTGAGACCAGCCCGAGCAACAAGGACACCTGACCCAAGAAAGAAAAAAAGGGGGGGAGGTGGGGAGGGAGGAAGGAAAGATGGGAGGAAGGGAGAAAGGAACATGGGAAGGAAAGAGAAGGGAAAGTATTTTCTAGATCAATACCAACCAGTAGAACTTTCTGGAATGGTGGGAATGTAGCCTCATTGACTGCTGGGAAAGTATGCATGGCTACTGAGAACAGGAAATGAGGCACGTGTGATAAGGACCTGAACTTTTCACTTAACATTGTTGAAGGGGGGAACTTGCCACGGAGCTCACGTGGGGACCAGAGATCAATCTGTGGAGTCAGTTCTGTCCTTCCACTTTATGTGGATTCCAGAGACCCAACTCGGGTCATCAGGCTTCCGGGGCAAGTGCCTTTGCACCACCAGAGACCTCACCAGTCTCAGACTTCCCTTTCTTTCCCTTTCTTTCATTTCTTTCCCTTTCTTTCATTTTTTTCATTTCTTGCTTTCTTGCTTTCTTCTTTTTTTTTCCCCGAGACAGGGTTTCTCTATGTAGCCCTGGCTGTCCTGGAACTCACTTTGTAGCCCAGGCTGGCCTCGAACTCAGAGATCTGCCTGCCTCTGCCTCCCAAGTGCTGGGATTAAAGGCTTGAGCCACCATCGTGAATTTTTCATTTTAACAGATTCAAATACAGCCACAGATGTTTAGCAACTTCTATGTTTTAACTGTAGCACCTACACACTTGCCCACCTCTGTTAGTATTTCCTTACCATCTGTCACTAATGTACTACATAATTCTATGTATACTATGCTATGCTATACTATGCTATATATATATATTATATACTATGCTATGCTATACTATGTAATTTAATTCTGTGTCTTATTTATAATTTGTTCTTCCTGCTAGAAGGTAAGCTCCACAAGGAAAAGAGGTCCCAGCCACGTTCCCAGCACCTAGGACAGTTTCTGGTGCCAATACTTCAGGGAGAATTTGAACAAACTAGGCCAGAACCCATATGCTCTGTGCTGACCTAAGTCTGTTCCCGGCTCGTTAGCTCTGAAGCTCATCTCCTCCATGGCTGCTCTTACATTCTTCTGGTCCCTTGCTGGGATGTGCCCCTCCTTTCTAGTTTCCCCGTGATGAACTCACTGTCTGCACTTCAACACACTACTCTGGCCTTGTGGGCTCGGCTCCTCAGAGACTCATGCAACCAGCCTCAGTTTACCAAGTTTCTTACACGTGACCCAGACAACAAATGGCTGCTAGGCTCGCTCATCCCGGTGTCCTGTCAGCTACTGCTTCCCTGTGGTGTGTCCAGAGAAGAGAGCAGCACCTCCCAGTAGTGCTCAGCTGTGGACAGGGCAGACCGCAGGCGAACCCCACCTGCTAGATCATCAGACAGAAGCTGGGTGACAAAAGCCATCTACACACTCAAGATGTCTCTACTGCACCCTCCCAAGATCCAGAGCCATGCCTCTCCCCGCCCCATGGTTCTGTGCCATTACTGCTTATCACTTCATCCCAACACCCTACAGTGAGTGTATTGCACCTTGTGTCAAAGACAGTCAAGGGAAGGGGACATTAGGCAGCTCCGGAAAAGCCTAGTTGTGACTCTTGTTATGGTCAATAATAGAGCCCAAATGGGGTGGGAGAGCTGGCTCAGTGGTTAAGAGCACTGACTTCTCTTGCAGAAGACCTAGGTTCAATTCCCAGCACCCACATGGCAGCTCACAACTGCCTGCAACTCCAGTTCCAGAGGATCCAACATCCTTTTTGGGCTTCCAAGGACACACACACACACACACACACACACACACACACACACACACACACACCATTCATTTTAAAAAGAGTCCAGGTGTCGAGTTTCCAGTTGTAAGCTCACTTGGGCCGGAAGGGAAGGGAGATTAGGATGATGATCTAATCTTTCAGTTTTCTCTTTCTTTTTAAAAGAAATGACTCGGATTTAGTTTAGGGCTTTGTGTAACAGCCAGGAACACCCTTCTTGCACAAATGAAGGCGCATGCTCCCATCTATTACAGTGCCTTGCACTTAGAGGACACTTGGCCCACTGTGGCTAAAGATGAGACAAGAAATGGTTGCTATTCTGAATGAGCAGATTGACAGCCTTTAAAAGTTCACCGTCTACTGAAATGGATAGCCAACTGAAGTGATATAAAGGTAGTTTTTGTGGAGGGGTGAGTTCCCATTTCGTTAGGTTCAAAAGACCATGCAGTTAGAAAACCCAAAGTCTCCTTTGGCGAGACAGCTGTCTGCAGTCAGACATCAGCAGAACACTGAGCACAATGAGTCTGGGTTTTAGTTTCCTTTAACAACACCACTTCAGTGTCTAATGAAACAAGCCCCATTTCCTTTCTAAGAAAAGGGGCACCTGTTCAGTCCGGGAAGTGACAAATTGCCATCTTTTTCCTTTTGTTCTGCGTAACAGAGGGCCGAGAGTGTGCTGCACTGGCAATGCAGCCCTGCGGAGGCACTGAGTCACGGTGGATGTCAGTCCTCTACGGGAGTCTGATTTCAGACTGCCACGGAGCTAAGATGGGCCGTACAACTGCTCTAGACACTGAGTATCCAGCAGACTGGGGATTCCAGGGGAAGATTTTGCTTTCAGGTGCAAGAGGAGTGCTTTCTTTGCTCTCTCCCACCACACCCTGTCCTTGACTGTGGCCAGTGCCTCTAGCTGCACCAGCTGCCATGCAGTTATGACTAATAGTCAAGAGCCAGTCTGCTGAGGGTACCCAGACAGATGGACAGAACCAGCTGGGGATCTGGATGGCATCCCTGAGCTGCTGAAACAACCAACCCTTCCTCCCTCCCTCCTTCCCTCCCTCCCTGTCTGTTTCTGAGTCAGGATCTCACCTTGTAAACCCGGATGGATTTAAACTCACTGTGTGCTGGGATGACAGACATGCATGCAGCACTATGCCTAAACTGACTTTTGAAATTCTTAGTTTGCAAAGAACAAGGGTTCTTCCAGTTTCAGCCCCTGTCAGCTGTGTGCTATGTGCAGCCACAGCACTCGCAACTGCTGTGCAGATCTTTAATTACCATGGCAGTGACTGCCCATATACCCAACATCCAGATTTAACTATTTCTAATATTTTCTATATTTGCTTTGTTTGGGTGTATGTATGCATTTTAGCTATTATTATTATTATTATTATTATTTGTGGGGGGAGGGAGAGAGAGATGTCAGGAGGGATATTATGTGCCTGTAGTACATATGGAAGCCAGAGGACAACTCTGGAGGACCAGCTCTTTCCCTCTGTCTTTACAGGGGTGTGGGCAATTGGACTCAGGTTATAAGGCCTGGGCAACAAGGGCCTTCCTTTACCTGCTGAGCCCTCCTACCAGCACTGCATTTGCATTTTAAGGTGGGGAATAAGTTGTAGGTGCTTTTCCTCCATACATTTTCCTCCATACCCACAATGCGTGTATCTCTTCCTAAAATAATATTTGTTCTTTGCTACCTTTAGAGAACCCGCTCATATTCAGTTTCCTCTGTTGTGTTTTTGTGGTTGGAGAGAGCTGACATTTAAATGAGACTGATGGGACTTAGGAATTTTTCACTTTTTCTTTTAATGTAAAAGGAAGGTTCACTACTCCTTCCTCTTGAGGTTAAGGTCACTTCCAGTGCAGGATGACTTATGAGGGCCGCAGAACCCCTGCGACAGTGTGAGAAAGTCTGGGAGTGAAGGCTGTAACTGATCACCTATGCACGCTGTGAAAAGAAGTTCTCACTTGGGAAAGTGTGTGTGCGGAGCAGATCTCCTGGGAAGTGTCTGCTCTTCTCAGAAGGACACACCAGACAGCCATAGAAAGCATCTTGAATGTCTAACGTAGAGCTAGGGCAGGCTTTCCTCCTGATGATTGCGGGGTCACACTCCACAGTTCACACAGTGACATGAGAAAAGTCCCAGGAGATGATGTTTTTAATGCAGTGTTGGGGTAATTATACTGCTAATTGTGTCTATTAGTCAACACAGTTTATGAGTATAATTAAAATGTAAGCTTAGCTCAAACTTCGGAAGAAAAAGATGGGAAAACAAAGCTAATTGTGTTATGACATTTAAATTAGTAAAATCAATTATGACTTATCTAGAACAGTATTCCAAAGTATTACAAAAATAGTACGAAAAAGGACAAATGTTATTTGATTGTCTTTGCTTATTGTTTTAGCCTTCCATTTTGCATAATCACAGCTACTGTGTTCAGAGCAACTGTAACCTGGACCGATGTGAATGAAGCAATGTTGTCCCCGCAGAGGAATGAACGCACCCCGCCATCTCCGGAAGAATTTATGGAAGTCACAGCTAGCCAGAACTTACCTACAGCACTCACTTCTCTCTTTATGCGTCTGTTGTCTGAGGCTTTAGTCTGTTTCTCCTCCTTTCCAAAATTTTCCACATCAGTCAATTTTCCCACCATAATTAGATGCTAAGAGGAAACAGGTTTCAAACAACAAGAAGTACATTCCAACATGCTTAATCAACTTCATTCCAATTGGATTCTGTTACACCAATTA
This sequence comes from Peromyscus nudipes, assembly GCA_902168325.1. Classification (NCBI taxonomy): domain Eukaryota; kingdom Metazoa; phylum Chordata; class Mammalia; order Rodentia; family Cricetidae; genus Peromyscus; species Peromyscus nudipes. The sequence goes on along the minus strand of CABHPH010160652.1, from coordinate 17,503 downwards.
ATACCACCCTCATGTCACTGTAGAGAGTTAACTGTGTGATCCATTATAAGAGCTTTATTGCACAGGAACGAAGTCATAACAGTAGTCATCAACATATACAGGCCTGTTATTAATGCTCAAAACCAATTATTTGGGGAAACATTCATCCAGCTGTAATGAGAGTCTCGAGAGATTAATCATACACACACAACAAAGGTTAAATATAGGTTCTGACCAAGTCCTCTCTGTTACCATTCAACTCAGGATCCACAGTAGATGCAATTTATCCTTCTTAGAGTTACAGACAGTTGTTAGCTGCCATGTGGGTGCTGGGAATTGAACCCAGGTCCTCTGGTAGAGTAGTTGGTGCTCTTAACCACTGAGCCATCACTCCAGCCCCTAAAGGATGATTTTTTTTTTTTTTTTGGTTTTTCGAGACAGGGTTTCTCTGTGTAGCTTTGTGCCTTTCCTGGAACTCACTTGGTAGCCCAGGCTGCCCTAGAACTCACAGAGATCCGCCTGCCTCTGCCTCCCGAGTGCTGGGATTAAAGGCGTGTGCCACCACCGCCTGGCCTCACAATTTATCCTTCTTTAACATGTTATTTTTTCCAACTTTGAATTTCCACCAGGGTCAATTTATTAAGGCTGGCAAGGCATAACTAATGAAAGTTATACATACAAGCTTCTTTCCCCTTAACATTTATCCACAAGAAGAAAATTCTTATTTCAGCTAACGACTATTTTATTTCTAAGTAGGTGGAAACTGATGCATTCTCCCAAACTTAATCATTTTGCTTATCAAACACAGACAGCAATAGGGGTCAGGGGCTCTCACCGGAAGGCCAAATGCAAGGACAGAGCAGCACAGTTGAACAGCTTCTGAACCACACATAGGTCTTGCTACCGTGCACCACTTTGTGTGGAAAGTGCTGGAGGTGCAAATGTGTCCTGTGGGCTATGGAAAGAGGCCAGCAGTTTCTGCCTCCTGTGACCGCCCAGCACAATATGCTCTGGCAGGGGCCCTTCTGGGCCTATAGTGCACTAGAGAGGTGCTTGGAGCTCAGCCATTCCTGCAGACCTGGACAAGGATATGCTCAAACGTTCTTGTCATACAAAAGCCCGACACATTCTGTAACATCCATTAAGATTCTTAAAGGGAAAAAGAGTCTATGGTACTTGGAAATACATCAGAAATTTCTTAGAAGCAAATAGCTGGTCCTTAGTAGAGTCAAGAGGGCAACATGTCACAAGATCTCTACATGCACACCCCTCCAAGGGCTACAGCTTCCCAGAATGAGGTTACCCAGCACCCTCTCCCTCACCCGCTTCTGAAAAGGCAGACTCTCAAATGCTGTGACACATCCCTAAGTCAACTACATGGACCAGGCCCTGGGCAAAGGAATTCCACTACAAGTCAGTACTAGTCACAGGCTAGCTGATCCTCTACCACCTAACCTAAAGAGTTCCAGTGTAAAGTTGGAATTTCAGGAGCCCTTTTTTTTATTTTATTTTATTTTTTTAATCACAGTATTTTGGGAAAACAGCAGGACTAGAGAATGTATTAGTTCTCTGATACATTACTGTGTGACATTGCTGTGACCTGACAAAAACGACTTGGGGGGACATTTGTTTGGATCCATGGGTTCAGGGGGTTTTAGTCCAACATGGTGAGGAAGTGGGTGGGGAGACTCAGACGGCGGGATCAGAGTGTGTGGCAGAGGCTGTTCACATCACAGGGAGTCAGGAAGCAGAGGAGGAGACCTGAAGCAGGGGGTGGGCAGACCCTTCAGAGGCCTGCCATTTATACCTCCTCCCACCATCTGTGCCTCCTGGAGGTTCCCTGGGCTTCCAAAAGAGCACCACCAGCAGAGAAAAGCAGTGAAAACCCAGGCCTGTGGGCGTTTTATATTCAAACCACAGCGCTGTCTGCAGGTCTTTGGGTCATAAGACAATGGGTCGTACTGAGCGGCAGCTGTGGCCCAATGAACATGTCTTTATTGTCCCAGACATTCAGTGCTGAGTAACAGAACGCCTTGATTATCTTCAATAACTGCCTAAGATACTCCCTTCATTCAAGTGCACATTCCCAAGACAGCCTCAGGAATGCTTGCTCTGGTATGTCTTGTTTGCAGTTAATGGAGAGTTAGTTGAGAAATCTAAAATAACCAAATCTTCAGATCATAAATGTTTTTACAAGTAAATAAGATTTGCAAAAGCCTGGTGTTTAACACGTTACAGACAAAGTATTTTACTTTTGTTGCAAACATTTCTGTCTAACATAGATGGTTTTATTTTTAGAAGCAGGTAGCATGATTTTGTCAAAACGCTCCCACTTAGAAGGCTGTGGTCCAGGTGACTGGGAGCTCAGTGGAATGGAGAGGAGAGTCTTGTAGGCTGGCATGAGGTGTGGGGCGTGGGGGGGTGGGGCTGCACAACTCCCACCAGGGTGGTGCTCTTAGTCACTAGGTCATCTTCCCAACTTGGGCCTCAGCCAAGGTGGTCATAGAACAGACATTAGTGCAAGGGTCCCTATTTGCGGTGTTTCTAAGAGTGACTTGGGGGAGAAGTAACTAAGAAGGAGTAGAACATGTCCCAGTTTCATCTTTGAGGAACACATATGTTCCTTCACACAGAAGGAAAAAGGGAGGGAGCAGAATTGCTCCATCCAGGAAAACACTGTCAAGGAATATGGAGATAATAGAGCAACACTGGGCTAACAGGGGTTTCCCATGCAGAATTAGGCAGGAGTCAGGAAAAAAACCAGTTTATAAAAGAAAAAAGTACAAATGGCCAATAAACATTTTTTGTTTGTTTTTGTTTTTTAAGACAGGGTCTCTCTGTGTAGCTCTGGCTGTCCCAGAACTCACTCTATAGACCAGGCTAGTCTTGAACTCAGAGAAACCCACCTGCCTCTGTCTCCTGAGTGCTGGAATTAAAAGTGTATGCCACCACTGCCTGGCTGTCCAATAAACATTTTAAAATGTGTTTCACATAATTAGCCATCAGGAAAATACAAATTAAAACTGCTTTGAGAATCCACTTCTCCTATTATCAACATCAGGTATGCTTATGTACACGTGTGTACACACACACACACACACACACACACACACACAAACACATACACACACATGTAAACATGTAAATCAGTAAGGAGGTTTCTCAGAAAGCTAAAAACAGAATGTTCATGTCTGGGCATATACCCAATGGATTCCATATTCTACTACAGCACATCCATGTTTATAACATCTAGGAAATGGGTCCAGACTAGATACCTGCCGACAAATTATTGGATAATGAAAATGTGCCACATGTACACAATGAAATTTATTCAGTTGTAAAGAAAAATAAAATAAAATTCTGAATATATATGTATATATACACACACATATGCATAGATATACATATATAACAATAATAAAGAAAAAGGCTATCAATTTAAGAGTGGGGGGCATGGGAGGGGTTGGGGGAGGAAAGGGAAAGGGGGAACTGATGTACTTATATTTGAATTAAAAATAAATAAATCTGGCCGGGCGGTGGTGATGCACGCCTTTAATCCCAGCACTCGAGAGGCAGAGGCAGGTGGATCTCTGTGAGTTCGAGGCCAGCCTGGTCTACAGAGTGAGCTCCAGGACAGGCACCAAAACTACACAGAGAAACCCTGTCTCCAATAAATCAGTCAATCAATCAATCAATCAATCAATCTAGTTTTACAAAAGAAAAATGACAACAAAATACTGGGAAAAACATGGGAAAAGTGAAATCCTTCTCTACTGTTAGTGAGAGTGTAAATTAGTGCATCCACTGTGGAAATCAGTGTGAGGTTTCTCAGAAAGCTAAAATGTGAGGCTTGTATGTGACAGTAGACAGGTTTACTCTCCAGTTAAGATTCCCTCCCTCTACACATTGCCTGACAGAGTGATGCAGTTGACTGAGAAACCCAGGGCTAATGGAAGCTGAAGTAAAAGGCTTGATGGAGCTCAAGGAGGAAGCAGTGGGATCCGGATTAAACTGTGAGGGTACCAAAGTCCTGTACTTTCCAGTTTGCATCGCATTCTGTTTTCTTGCTGTGAGCCACAGAAATATGAAGTAGGATTCAGCTGATATCAACAAAGCTAATACCTGGAAGAGCCAGGGCTCTTGTAGAGGATAAAGCCAAGACTCAAGGAGCATTTGGTGATATTGGCTTCTGAATGTATTAGCTGTTTCCTGCAGTGAATTTCTTGTGTGCTATTGTAGCTTTCCCATTTGATTCTTTTCCCAAGAACTTCTAACAGTGTGGTTGATGATTCATTGGGCACAATTTCCCCTATACTATTGGAGTATTTGGATAACATCCCCCAACTGTGTTGACAACAGTCAGACAGTCAAGACCCCTTTTTTCAGGCCTTTGTTTTCCCTTTTAGCATAAGACTCAGACATCTGCCTTTCTGTAATTATCTTCATTAGCAGACTTCTGGCCAGGACCATCTCCAGACAAAAGTATTTTGTCTGAGATACTCTCAAACATCCAAGGACAGACTGCCGATGATAAGTATTCAAATTATCAGCTAGTTCCTGATATAGTAAACATTTACACTGAGACAACCGCCAAGGCCAGGCGGATGTTAGGTACAAAGTTTTGCTTCTTGTGCAGATTAAGCTTAATTCCTTCTTTTTCCCATAGCCCAAATATTATCCTTAGTTCTAAAGATTCCCCCTTTAGCCTTAACTCAGAACAAAAGGGCTTTTACAAACCAGGTGCATCATGCTGTGACGCAGGTTGCCTAGCAACCCAGAACACTTCCCCTGCCAGCAGATAGGAAAGTGCTGCCCCAAGCTAACCTCAAGCAAACAAAATCTTCACTCCTTTTACTTTCACCTTGATTATCTAACCACACTCAGGAATGCAGTATTACATACGGATCCCCCCTTATCCCTTCCTCGATTTTCCCTAATTGATTCTAGGTTCCTCTCCCTCTCATTTGACCTTTTCCCTTTAAGAGTTTATCTTTGAGTCATAAAGAAAGCCTGACCATCACTGTCTGGTGTAAACTCTTATCTGCTTTTATGACCCTGTTAGAATTCAAGCCTTGTGACCTTGCTTTGGCCAGAGATTTGCTGATTGTATGGGTGTATAAACTGGAAACTTCAGAGACCAGGGAATGAACAAAGAGAGAGAAAACTAAGATAGAGCGATGAGAAAGAAAAGAACTGAGACAGGACAATAAGAGAAGAGCAGAAGAAGGGACAGAGAATCAGGCAAGAGAGAAGCCAAGTATGAGAGCAGAAAGGAAGCTGTGTAGAGAGAATTGACTTAGAAGAATAAAGTGAATGGACTGAAAGAGCTCAGTGTGCTTAGATTCATTCAACATCCCCCAGATTAGATCCCAGCTGTTTGTAATAATGCGCAAGGTGCTTAAGATGGTGTCTGGTGGAGTTAGTGTTGGAAAGAGCTTAGGGAATGATATGTAGCAGTAGCAGTGTTCACGCTCAGTTATTATTATCATCACTATATCATTCAAAGCCTTAAAGAGTTGTCAGTGCGGAGACGAAGCAATGAGTCCTCTGGGAAAGATAAGCTTGTAAAAAACACCCTTTGTTTCTTTCCTGTCTGTCAGGCCCCAAAGATGAGGGATTCATGTAGACATTCCTTTGGGATAAAGACAACCGGATGAATTCCACAGAGCAGGGCCACAATGACAGGAACAAAGCCAATGGTGCGGCATGGAACACAGTTAACAATATCATTGGAACTTAATATGCCGTAAATGCATAGGCTGGCCTTACAAATACTCAAATGACATAGATGAGGGAATGCTCCCTGGACCACCATCGCTGACCTAGGTCCATTCTTCTATGCCCTGTACAGAAAAAAAATACGCGATTTACTTTGATTCTCACAAATGGATTCAGCTTCCATACTGCTTTGTAATTTTATTTAGCAGTGTCTGGAAATGCTTCCATGTTGCTCTGTATAAATGATTCTTTTCCATTTGTGTCTATTACCACTAATCATAATGGATGGCATCAACAGTTGCTGAACACCCATTGCTTGTTTCCCTCTGTCTGTTCCAGAAGTCATGGCTTCATGGGAGCAATGCCACCAGCCCGAGACTGCTAGCCTCTGTTCTTTGGTCCTAGCAGTTCTAAATAGAGAGCACGAGTTCATCACTAAGCTGCTCTGAGCTTCAACTTCCTGATCTCTTGATGAGAGGTTGTGCTTTAAAATTCCCACACACCTATGTTAATCCAGGTTTTGGGTTTTGAGACAGAGACAAACTAATCTCTTCTGAAAGTCAGAATGAAGAAAGTTATGGGAGTGGGCAGGAGCTGATGGCCCGTGAGATTCTTCACACCAACAGGACACGTCTCCCACAAAGTGAGGTTTGTGCCAAAAGTCCAACTAACTCCGTTCTCCTAATGCATCCAGAATACTCAATAGGATGTGGGCCTTACTCTACATTCCAAGAGTCAAGGAACTTCTATGTATTCCCAGATTAAGTAATGCAGTTGGATTGTTTGGTGAGGGGTGTTAGAGGGCAGGTCTGAGAAGTATGTGGTAAAAAGGAGGGCTTGGGCTCCCCAATAGGGTGTGCTCAGTCTTTTATTCAGTATTTATTGAGCACCTACTATATGCAGTGGTGGAGATATTGAAATAAAAGGTCTAATAGCATTAACCTTTGTGCCTCCCAAGTCTCAGTCATTGCTGTTGTCCATCTGTAGGGTGTGTGCATTAGAGAGACATTCTCTCACTGCCCAGCCCATCACCACAGTGTCTACGTGCTGTTGAAGAATCCTGATGAAGCCTTTGAAAGTTGCTTGTCAGCTTGCTATTTTTGGTTTTTTGAGACAGGGTTTCTACGTGTAACCTTGGCTGTCCTGGAACTCACTCTATAGACCAGACTGGTCTCGAACTCACAGAGATCTGCCTGCCTCTATCTCCCGAGTGCTGGGATTAAAGGTGAGCAACACCACTGCTCGGCTTCAGCTTGCTTTCTTAGTGAGGTCTCCATTAGCCCCGCTATTAATATTCAACCACTGAAGGGGAAAAATAACAGTAACTCTTTTATCTTGTTTAATTTTAATCATTGCTTTTAGACCATACAAAGCACCATTACTGATAGCAGAGGGGAGGTGCTCTTTATCATCGATAAATGGGAGAGAGTGGCCTATTAGGGTATGAATGAGCAGCGTGATAGTTAATACTGTCAACTTTTTAGGGTCTAGAATCAGCTATGAGGCAAGCCTCTGGGCATGTCCGTGAGGGAGTTTCTTGATTAGACTAACTCAAGTGGGCAGACCAAGCCTAAATGTGAGCAAGATCACTGCAGGCTGAGGTCTTGGGTTGAGTAAAAGGAGAAAAGAGACTGAGTGAGGGCACTCACTCTGCTTCCTGGTTATGGCCGAGGTGTGAGCAGCTGCCTCGCTCTCCTGCTGCCTTAGCCCCGCCCCCCACAAACTCTGGAGCCAGATTCATGCTGCCTTTGTCTCAACAATGTTGAGCAAAACTCAACAAAACATGAGTGTGCATTGTGACTGAGTGTGGCTAGCATTGAAAGGTTAACATGAAGGCTGTAGTATTGGATGAGGAGGAAAAGCCACAGCATCTTTCTTCTTCCCTGTGGTAAAACAATGTACAATTGTACAATGTACAGTGCGCAAGCTTTATTTTGGGTCAAGCATTCAGAGGCTTCAGTCCATGGTCACTCGGCCTGGTGACCTTTGGCCTGTGCTGAGGTACTACATCACAGTGGAAGGAAGCTGACCACTTCATGACAGCCGAGAAGCAAAGAGAGAGTAAAGGACCCAGGTGTCAGTCATACCCTTCAAGGGCATATTCCCAGGCACAAACTTTTTCCAAAAAATTCCACCCCTTAAAGTTTTCACTACTTTCCCATAGTCTGTAAAAGTGTTACTCCACCATGATTTCAGACCTCTTGTGAAGCAGTCACCTCCCAAACTCCCTTCCTCTTAGCACTGCCACACTGGGGATAAAGCCTCAAGATCTGAGCGGAAGGGAAACATTTTGGATTCAAACCAGCTCCCCCTTTGAACTACAGTCAGCTGCAAAGATTTGGAGAACTCTCAGCATCCTCTGTCTTCACATAAACTGGTGCTAAGCCCGTGGGGGAGTTAAGACCAACCCTGAAAAGTTGGCGTTGGCACTAGACACACCAAGACCAAGTTCTCAGTGATAGGTTTCTGCCATTGCAAAAGGCCAGATGAAACCAGATTAAAAACAGACAAACGCAGGTTTATGGGGCATAGCTCCTGGGCAGGTTCACTGGTCCCAGAGAACTGGGCCAGAGAAGTGGCGTATCCAGGCTAAGGCAGGGAGGTTTTATAGACCTTACATGAGGGGTGATGGTGTGCCTCCAGCCAGGAGCTGGGACTGCGCCCAAGTATAGTCAAAAGCTAGATCCCTAGGCGGGCACTTGGGTGCCATTCCTTTGTTCAGAGTTTTCTCCGTGTGGGCAGTTGTGTGAAGCAGGGATTTCCAGCTCGTACAAGGGGAGCCAGGGTTCCAACCCACCACTCGGCACAAAGATTTATTTGTCCCAGAGGCACAAAGGGCAGGGAATAAGAGACAAAGACAGGAGACAGAGGCTGAGGAAGAAGGGGAAGAGAGCAAGGAAGAAGGGGAAGTGGTATTTGTCCCCAAGGGACCAAGGACTGCCTCTGGATAGAGAGGAGACAGACGTGGCCCATGGACAAATGGCAGTTTATAAAGGGAAAGGAAAAAACCCGTATTAGGATGAGTTGGTTAATTTTGACTGGGCATGTTAATTAGGGCAGCCAAAGAGGGCTTCTGATTTCTGGACTTTAATGCTTTGGTTGCTGGACCTTGGTAGTCAACCTCAGGAAGTGGCCAAATAATGGAATAGACCTCGGTGGCTAGCGTTAGGAATGTTGTCTAATGGTTTAGCAAGGAAGAGGGAATGGGCAAGGCCTGCCAGAGCCATGTTTATCATGCCCAGGTCTACCAGAGCCCTTCAAACCCCTTAGTCACCACCTCACCATCCATGAGTCTTGTACACACCCCTAACTGCATTCTGACCTCTTAACTGTAGCCTCCACTCCTGCCCAGTTCTTTACTTCACAGTCCCCAGGGGACTAACACTGTGTGTTCGGAAGAGTCTTTGGAGAAAACAGGGTTTTGTTTGATTTGGGTTTTGGGTTTTTGAGACATAGCCTCACTATGTAGCCTTGGTTGGCTTGGAACTTGCTCTGTAGACCAGGCTGACCTTGAACTCATAGACTCTGTCTCTGTCTCCGGAGTGCTGTGATTAAAAACATGAATAGTTTTGTTTTTGAAACAGAGTCTGGTTGCATAGCCTACGCTGCCCTCAAACTTTCAATCTTCCTGTCTCCATCTCCCTAGCACTGAGATTCCAGGTGTGTATCAGACCCGGAGAAATGAGTTTGGAGGGCATGCTTCAGGCAGGAGCAGGTAGAGGGGGGTTGGGTTATTTTAAGTCACGAGGTTTGGTTTGGTTTTGTCTGAAGCCCTCCAGATCTCCCCAAAGTGCCTTGCTAAGAACAGCACTGCCGTGAGTTTGTCTGGTTTCTCTTTTCAGCCTTAAAACTTGAGAGGAAGAAGAGTGGAATAAAGCTGCCATATGCCTGTGATTCATCAAGATGGAACAGATACAGGCTGCGGGTTATTTTTGATGAAAACTGAAAACAAACTCATCAGTGAATTAAAACCAGAATATTTGTATACTTTGGTAAATGTACTCTAAGCCCCTAAATCTGTGTTGGGTTGAAATTCTCCAAACTGTTCTATGTAGACTGCCTTGTATACATGTGCTCATTTTCTGATAAATCATTAACTTTATACTAATTTTATATTAGAAATAACAGTGGACTAATTTAAATTTGTCCTGTTTCAATGAAAAGGTGTGAGTTATTGAATTTTTGTCTTGTTTTGTTTTTCAAGATAGGGTTTCTCTGTGTAACCCAGGCTGGTCTTGAACTCACAGAGATCCTCCTGTCTCTGCCTCCTGAATGCTTGGGATTAAAGGCATGTACCACCACCTGGCTTAAATTTCATTTTTTTTTTTTTTTTTTGGTTTTTCGAGACAGGGCTTCTCTGTGTAGCTTTGCGCCTTTCCTGGAGCTCACTTGGTAGCCCAGGCTGGCCTCGAACTCACAGAGATCCGCCTGCCTCTGCCTCCCAAGTGCTGGGATTAAAGGCGTGCGCCACTAACGCCCGGCTTTTAAATTTCATTTTTGATTGAACTAAAACTCTACTTTTTTGCATGTGTGTATATTTAATGAAGTAATTCCTTTAGAAATATACTTTATTTTTCGTTAATGATAATGGTTGATGTTGATGGACTGAGAAAGGCCTAGAGAATTGGGGAAGAACTCCCCTGGGTGTGTCTGTGAGGTGAAATGTGCACTGTTCTAGTCCTGCACAGCCTCAAAGCCATGAGGGACCGACAGCCCTGAACCCGTGAGCCGGAATACGTCTTTGCTCCTTTGAGTCTTCTCTCCGTCACAGTGGGAGAGAGTCTGACGTACAAAGGACATTTGTCCCAGACAAGTACTGCCATTGTGTGACTAAACCTGACTACGGTTTGGAAGCCCCTGACACTGATTTGTGAGAGGCATTTGGAAAAGTCCAGAGAAGCAGGCTAGAGAAGCCATGGAGAATGCTGTACACTCGCTTTCATGGTTTATTATGGTGGGAGTTCAGAAGACCAAAATGCAGATAGTCATGTCTGTGCTCATGAGGTTTCAGATAGAAATGAAGACTCAACTGAATTTAGAGATCAGTAGTGTTATATTCTGTCAAAGAATTTGTCTACATTTTTGTCTGTGTCTTGAGATGGTTAGAGTCTTTGAGCTTAAAGGTGGTGGTCAAGAAGCACTTAAGGTGGCCTGGCGTTTAAGGTGGTCTGGCATCAGACTGTGTATGGGTTTTGTTGATGGCTTTTAGCCAAGTTAACAGTGAGAACCATGAGCAAAATGAAGGGTGTGAAAAACTTAGTTTTCCAAGAAAGGAGGAAGGGAAAGCTGGGGCCAAGGAAAGTGTGGCTGCTGAGGAATCAGGCAGTTAAAACTGCGGCAGCACAGTAGGAAAGAGGCCCTGAAGGTGCCCTCCGGGTCAGCTGTACCCCACACACCACAGACTCAAGGTGTAAAAGGTGTCTGTTGTTGTTGGGCTTGTTTTATTTGTTTCTGTGGAGGGGATGGAGACAAGGTTTCACTATGTAGTCCAGGCTGGCCCAGAACTCACTATATAGGCTGGCCTCACATTCATGGCAAGTCTCCTCATTAGCATGCCACTGAACGATCAGATTGGAGGTGTATGCCAACATGCCGGGCTCAGGGGTATAAAAGTTTGGACTCGTTTGGAAGACTATGCTGAGGAGAGAGCTCTGGGGAGCCCTGATCGCACTTGGACCCCTCCTTACCCCATTCAGCCATCCAGGTACACAGAGACCCCTGCAGACACTGCCCGAACTGGGCCCAACTACTGCTCATGCTGATAGCAGAACTTGGCATCCAGGTGCTGCTGGGTTTATGGTCATGGAGGCGTCAGATTTAAAAGGAAGCCCTTAGAGGCAGCATGTGGCTGGGTCAGGAGCCCTTGAGAAGTGACAGATGAAGTAGAAGACACAGTGTTACCCTTAGAGGCCCAGAAAGTGGAAGATCTGCCAGGCAAAGACCGATTGTGAGGCTAGCTGGGGAACTGCCCACATGATCTTGCACTCCCATCATGCCCCTGTGCCCAGTATCAGACAAGGAGGGCTTAACACCTGTCCCATCCAGTTCCAACCTTGTCTCACCTTTCTACGCCCCACTTCCGTTTTAGAAGGGAGATGCTTACTTTGTGCCACAGTATATTTCGAGTATGTAACTTTCTTTTTTTATTTCACAGCTGTGGAGGCTAAGCATTTGCCCTGAGTCTCAGAGGACCCTTTGAACTCGGGCTTTTAAACAGTGTTGGAGGGCTGGAGAGATGGCTCAGAGGCTAAGAGCACTGACTGCTCTTCCAGGGATCCTGAGTTCAATTCCCAGCAACCACATGGTGGCTCACAACCATCGGTAATGAGATCGGGTGCCCTCTTCTGGCCTGCGGTCATCATGCTGTATACATAATAAATAAATAAATCTTAAAAAGAAAAAGATACTGTTTAAAAAAAAAAACAGTGTTGGGACCACCAAGGCTATTTTGCATTACAAGATGGACAGGAACAACCCTTTGAGGAGCCAGGGAGTAATGATATGGCTTAAGGAGATGGTTTGTGCATCAGGCTGACACAGGTGATTCGATGATTAACCTTGAAAGTCAAATTGATTGACCTGCAAAGGGCCTGGGAGGTCAGAAAAGCACAACTTTGGGTACTTCTGTGAGTTTCAAGAGAGAATAAACTAGTGTGGGAGATTCACCCAAATGTGAGCAAAACCATCTCCTGGGCAAGGGCCCAGGTGGAGTGAGAAGGAGAAGCCTTGCCGGCCCAGGTGTTGGTCTGCTTCCTGGCCACTGTGATGTGGGTTGCTTGGCTCTGCCATGCTCTCCCCAACGTGATGGACTGAGAACTCTGAAGCCATGAACTTAACGTTTCTCCAGGAAGTTGTCTCGGTCAGGCATTTTGTTACAAGTTTACAAGACGGTTCTTAGAAATAGCAGAGAGATGGACCAATATAGATGTAAGTTTCTTTCTTCCAATTTTTCAGGCGGGATCGGCCTTTGTTAAAATTTAGTTCTGTTTCAGGTACTTATATATAAATGCTAACCACCCCCCAATATTTCCAGATGGATAAGCAAAAGTTACAGAGCCGTGAATGCTATGCACACAGTCCTGGGGAGGGACCAACATGTATTGAAAACTTGGGTGGTCCTTGAGATTTCACACGGGGTTTCCAAGTCACTGCATGCTAAAAGCCTTCTTTACAGTTTAGTGATCTGTGTGATTCTTAGATCCTATGTGGCTTTCAGCCTTTCCTATTTTTTCCCCCATTTTTATTTATTTATTTATTTTTCTATTATCAGCTTGATACAGTATAAATTCTTCTCCTAATAGTGAAATGTTTGATTGAGGCTTGCCCAGTAATTGAGTAAAACCAAAACTTATTATAAGCCACAGTCATCCTAGGGTCCCCCCTGCTATATAGCCTCCCTGGTTCTGTGGGTTGCTTTCCTATTTTTGCCCCCTTCCATAAACCTTATTTTGCCCCTGGAGTGAGGCAAACAACCTTGAGGTTTTAGAAGCATTGTTTTCAGACAGAAACTGTTCCTACTTCAGCTGCTGAAAAGCTCTCATGGCTGCCTGGCTATTGGTCATAACTCCATTTCCCTCTAGAGCTCCCAGACCATGCTGTTTTTCTAGTCTATAACATACAAAACCTGGTATAGGTCACAGACGGCGCTGAACACCAGCAAGGTGAGGAAGCCGTTTTTATTACCATTTCCTCCTGCTGTGCACACTGCGAGGCCCGGCTAGATGAGCCCCGAGGTTTATATTAATGCGAAAGGAAAAGATTCCAAGTTCTTCAAACTTGGCGTTCTCAGAGCTGTCTTCTTGCCTTTCTATATTTTAGAAACAGACTTCTGGACGCTATGATCATATTTAAATCGGCTTTGCAAGTTCCAGCAGGAGATTGTGTCCGAATCGATGATGGCTCGACTCTGCCGGCTCCCTTTGCTTCCTCCTAGCCAAAAGACAAGTCATTTTTATAATCACAACATTGCTTTTAAAGCTGTTTAAGCATTCAACATACAGCTAGCTGGGTTCCTTGGGAATCACGGTACAGAAGGGAAGGACAGGCAGACGGTGCCAGGCAGCGTGAGACTCTAACAGGACCAAAACGAAGGAGCAAAGCGCGCTTTAATGGGTGGGCTGTGATTCTGGCTACTCTAGAGACTTGAGTTATTTCTCAGCTAACCCTGGCTAATGCCCATCACAGAGCTATTGAAGTCAGCAGGTGGCAGCTGGAGGCATGAAGCCCTTTCCTGTGACACCAGGCAGCAAGGACTGCACCCCAGAGCTGTTCAGCAGCTGCAAGCCCAGGGAGAGAAGTGGACCTCGAATCCAGTTTCCTACAGTCTCCCTACAGTCTCCAGGTTTCTGTGCCTTAGAGTCGTCTTTTATGCAATTTTCTGTGGTTATTCCACAAAACAACAGGAACCAAAGGGGAGTGGGGAGGGGAGGGGAGAGCGAGAAAGAGAGGAGGGAGTGGAGAGGAGGTCTACTGGGCATTTCCTGACACAGGAAAAAGGCCTTACCCTTTTCTGTTTTTTTTTTTTTTTTTTTTTTTTTTTTTTTTTTCTTTTTCCAAAGGAGAATCTTCTCTAACAGGCTGGGAGCTCCGAGTATAAATCTACTCCCTGTTAGCTCTGAACTCTGTCTGGGCAAATGCCTCACTTCTGTAAGCCACGTGTATTTAATCAATACTTATCAAGCTTGCATCCGCCAAGCAGTTTGCTAAAGGATGGAGACCTAGATACTTTATGTGCTGAATTCTCGTCAGAGAGAAACAAGACACCTGATAAAAAGGCCTCTGTTATGGTGGATGGCAGCAAGTGCTGTAAAATGGAAGACAGAGGCAAGGGAAGAGAGTGGGAAGGAAGGCTTCGGCTCGGTTTGGTTGGAAAGGCAAAGCTCTCTAGGAGAGGAGGTTCAGTCAGACACCAGATGAAGAAAGAGAGCTGTGTCTGAGGGAGGAACGGCAACTGCAGTGTTCAAGATGAGAACAAGCTTGGCTTGTCCCATGGAGACGAGACAGTTTGGCGGGCGCGGCACAAGTATAGAGGCAGGGTAGATACGGTCAGATATGTCTACAGGGCCGGGTCCTATTGGCCGTGCCGGTCTTCAGAGCATATCAAAGCCAGGGAACAATGGAAGAGTTTTAAATTTGTTTGTTTGTTTGTTTATATTATTGTGTGTGTGTGTGTGACCTATGTGCAGGTGTCTAAGGAGGCCAAGAGCTGGAGTTCCAGGTGGTCATGAACCACCCAACATGGGTGCTGGGAAATTAACTCTTCTGGAAGAGCGACAAGTTCTAGTAAACACAGAGCCGTCTCTCCAGCCCCAGACAATGGGAGAATTTTCATCTTTGCCATTCTCATTGCCCAAGGTGACACAGCCGAAGTAAAGGTCATTAAGGGAAAGCTGGTCAAGAAGATGACATCTCTGACCTTGGTGAAGACCAAAGTAAACATAATAAACTCTGCTGGGTGGGCCAGTTACCTGGCCAAGGGACTGAAAGGACCAAGCAGACACCATAACAGGCTGTCAGTCTTCTCTCAGAGATCAGGCCTCAATTTAGTTTCCTGAGACTTGAGCAAGCAGTTTCTGGGAGGACCATGAACAAAAGACATAGTCCTTGCAGTAGCTCCCTTTCTGCACATACTCTGACCGCTCAAGGTTCAGCCAGTTGTTTACTGTCTGGGACCCCTCACCAACTTAGAGCTACGTGTATGGGTCAATGTGAACGTGTGAGGCCAGCAAGCCTCCATGGCAGCTCAAGGACAGAGCCTGAGACTTGTTCAGGCCTGCCCAAAAATGGTAACTGTAACCCCTAACCAGTAAATTCAAAGTTTACACACCCTCACCCAATCAATCATATGATGCAAAGGCTAGTACCACCCTGCTTGCGGTTTTTCCCTTTAAAAACCCCTCACCCTGAGAGCTCAGGGCCGTCCTCCTCCACCCGAGTGTTGGACACCGACCAAGCCCGGGCTTGCTTGTTATCAATAAACCCCTGTGTGTTTTGCATCAGATATCGACTCTGTGGTGGTCTTGCTCTGGGATCTCGAGACACCAGCACAACAGGAAGGCAGTCTCATTTTCAGCCTCGGTAAAGAGACAGGTGAGATAATTATCCCTTCAAGGAGATTCTGAACTCTTCCTTCCCAGCATTCCCACCCCAGTGCAGTCACAAGCTGCCATGAGGTTCTGTTGGCTCAGCCCACCTGTCTGAGTCTTGGCTCAGAAAGACCTAACATTTTCTTTCCGATGATGGCCAGAAGCTAAGTGTGCTTTTCCTTTGGGCTCCTTCATTCCTTCTCCAAAGGCCCCACTGCTTCATGTGGGTGCTGGTCTGCCATGTGGCTGGCCTCCATGTCAGCATAACTCAAAAAACATGTTAGTTTGTAGATTGTTTGTTTATGGTTTTTTTTGTCCTCCTCTTCTCCAGGCACCCCCTGGGATTGACAACTTGGCTTGCCTGGAGTTTTTCTTTTAAACTCTAATAAGAAAGTGTCACTTTTGAGTAAACTTTGGCTTGGCTTGACTTTCAAACTTTTCCTGCCTTTTAATTCTTTAATCAGTAGAGAAA
This sequence comes from Peromyscus nudipes, assembly GCA_902168325.1. NCBI lineage: Eukaryota > Metazoa > Chordata > Mammalia > Rodentia > Cricetidae > Peromyscus > Peromyscus nudipes. Next base: position 1,249 of record CABHPH010160652.1, on the reverse strand, counting down.
AGGAGCCTGTCCCTGCACCCCACAGTGTGTTAAAAGGATTCCAAATGCTTCTCACTCACCTCTAAACATTTCCTCAAGGGCCCCAGAGCATCCTTGTATAAAGAAGGCTGTTTGGTCAAGAATGCAGAGAATGTTCCTAATACTTGGGAGACCCAGACGAGAGGATTGCAAGTTGGAGGCCATCGTGGGCTACGTTAGTCAATTCCAGGGCAGCCTGGAACGACCTAGGAAAACCTCATCTCAAACATTCAAAAGGCAAAGCAGCAGCAAAAGGTGCCAAGTGTGTGGTGAAGACTGCTATCCCGTAGCTGTAACTCCTGCCATTGATCACAGACGCAGCATGGCAGGACTGACTCAGAACTGCCTCCAGGGGCATCTCTGACATCACTCAGAGCAGGATGGGGGTGGTGCTGGCACTCAGTGGTTAAGATCTGGGGGTGCTAAAGGAGGTAGTCCTACACAGCGTATAAACTGAGGGCATGGCCACTCCACAGTATGGTTAAGTGGAGGGTTTTTACTATAGATAGGAGGGAGAGGACAGTCAGAGGCATCTGGGAGAGTTCAGAGCAGACTGAATATGGCCAGCAGAGAGAGGGGTAGGAGATGGGGAAAAGACGAGGGGCAGTGGGGGGGAGGAGAGCCAAGAAAGGACAAAAGAGAGAGACCAAGAGAGCTCATAGCCAAAATAGCAGGGTTATAAGGAGAAATGAGCAGCTGGGGGGAGGGGGAGAGAAGCCCATGAACTGGAGAAGTTTAGGGAAGGGGAGGGCCAGGATGCCAGCATGTGCTTTGAAATGTGTAAGAGAGCCTTGTGATCCTGAAGGAGCCTGGAGTAGGAGGGAGCGCTTTGGTATGTTAATGGACATCACAGAGAGCCATTTGTCCCTTCTGCCAGTGATCAAGAGAAATGGCTCCTTTGGTAAAGAGGAACTGGCTTCACAAATTCTTGAGGAATGCCGGCTTTGTCTAATTGCTGGGATTTGGGGAAATGGAGTTTCCTTTGGATCTGACACACAGTAAATGATTTCCCCACCCCAACTTCCCATGCCATCCCTCTGGGAAGCACACAGGTGGCCGGAAGTCCTGCACAGAGTGCAGCCTGGGCTCTGGAGGAAACGGTATTGAGTTCCAGACTCAACCCTGACAGTGAAAAGGTTGGGACCTGAGACATTCACTGTAGCCATTATTTTTGTCTTAGCTTCTTTACCCATAGAATAAAGCTCTCACCAGCTCCTTGGAAGGCTATGGA
>CABHPH010160651.1:0-40303 GCA_902168325.1 Peromyscus nudipes | reverse complement strand
AAGAAAGAAAGAAAGAAAGAAAGAAAGAAAGAAAGAAAGAAAGAAAGAAAGAAAGAAAGAAAGAAAGAAAGAGAACGCACCATTTCTGTCCAGATCTGAACACACATCAGCCATCTATCTGTTTAAAGAATCATTCAGGCCACTGAAAGAAAACTCAAATGCTCCATATTCTGACATTCACACTGAATGGTTTTTGTAGCAAAGGTTATGACTACAACATGGAATAAGAGCCTGGTGTGTCTTCTTCCCAGCATTCCAGCTCCCTGCTCAGGAGCATGGCAGCAACCACAGAATGCCACACTGGAAGGCACAATTAATGCTGTGCCCAACCTCAACCCCCAGGAAGAACACCACCCAACAGTATAGGCAACGTAGCCCAACTCAGGACCAGTAAGTGACAAAGTGCTGAGTGCCCGATTTTGTTTGAATGTTCCCAGAATCGAGAATTCTCAGGATGTATAATTATGGATAGTAACATAATTGTATCTAGTAATCCTCGGTGGAAAGAAGAATAGGAATAATTTGACAAGATGTGAAAAATGTCATATCTAGACAAGCAGAGAAACAGAGCTGCTTCTGCTCATCATTCGTTACCATTCTTGTTCCTTCTCTGTCCCGCCCACTTGCCCACCCTCTCAGACATCATTTCACTACACCAATAAATTTCAGGATTTATATGTCTCTCCAAGATGACAAGTCTTTTCAAACGTAACTGCAATATGGTTATCACATCTAAAATCCAAACAGTAATTCCTTCAGAGCAAGTATCCAACCACGGAATTTTCCCAATTGCTTCAAAACAGTTTTGGTCTACTTGGACTAAGACAAAAAATAATGTCTACACGCTACAGCTGATGGGAATATTTCTAAGTCTTTTTTTTTTTAATTCTGAGGTTCCTCTTCCATGTTCTTATTCCCTGTAATTTATTTACTTCTCCTTGGTTCAGATTTTGCTGACAGAACCTCCATGACTACATGGCAGTTAGATCCAAGATTTGAACAGCATCTGACTCTTTCTCATTTGTAAAACAGAATAAATCAGGGCAGTGAGCTCGATCAGTGGGTAAGGGTACTCGCCACCAAACCAGACAGCTTGAGTTTGCTCTCCAGAACCTACATGACGGAAGGAGGGAACTGACTCCAGCAAGCTGTCCTCTGACCTTTACACAGTAGTGCATGTATGCATGCACACACATGCACACAGTGTCAAAGAAAACGAAGGTAACAGATCCCAGTTGGTGTTGTATATTTCCATCAATAGGCATATTATGCCTACATGTTGTTTGTGTGCAGTGTTAGTGGCTATTAAAGGTCCATTATTTCATTAGCGTTTATAAAACTGTAATATTCTATCCATCAGTTCTTCATTTGTTAGCTCAACAGTCCTGCACACAGAAACTTCTGATCAATTATGTCATCATATTGAGGGGCAAATCCAATTGGAAAGGCGGGATAAATGATTCCCTTATCCCCCTATTTATCACTTTCAAAGTAACAAGTTAATTTCCTCCTTCAAAGGTTGACTAATAGTTCTTTTTATATCATTATGAAGTCACAGATTTAAATACATTTGATGTATTTCAGTTTGGTGGTATTATTCTTATCGACCCTCAAACTTGCACATGGACAGCAGTGCAAGACTCCTGAGTCCTTCTGACAGCTTCTTGTAGCCTGGGATCGCCTCCTTGCTTTCCAGAGCTAACAAGTTGTTTCTCATTCATGATTCCCATTTTCAACCCCCGACTTGGAGTCCGCTGTGCTTCCCAGAACCCCTAACTCCCTTAGTAGGAAGTAGTAATTAGAGGCAATCTGGCTACAGAAAGGCTCATTGAAACTAGATTGGCATTTCCAGGCATTTATAGTGAGTGAGCAAACAAACATATCTTTAAAATACATAACGAGTAACTACACTCTATATCTCATAAAGGGCTACTATTTAAAACATAAGGGCAGCTCATCAAACTCAACACCAAAAAAAAAAAAAATGAGCAACACTTAAAATACCTGTGTGGTGGTGGCGCACGCCTTTAATCCCAGCACTCAGGAGGCAGAGGCAGGTGGATCTCTGAGAGTTCGAGGCCAGTCTGGTCTACAGAGTGAGTTCAAGGACAGCCAAAGCTACACACAGAGACCCTGTCTTGAAAATCATATACATAAGGAAGAAATGTAAATAGCAAGAACACATGAAAGGTGCTCAGTGTCTCTAGCCATCAGGGACATGCAAATCCAACCCCCTACGTGATATCATCTCCCATCTGTCAAGATGTCTCTTACCAGAACAACAAGGACCTAGCGTGAGTGAGTGAGGAGAGAAAAGGGAACTTCAGAGCACTGCTGGCAGGGATGTAAATTAGTACGGTCACATGGAAAACAGTGTGGAGATTCCTCAAAACACCGACAACGAAACTGCTCTCCAGTCTAGAAACCCAGGTACTGAGTATGTAAGGACAGGAAACCAACACCAAACCAACAAACCAGCCACAGAGATATGTGCGCATCATGTTCACTCAGTTTACCCATCATAGCCAAGAAACCTGAAAGACCACTACTGAATTACCAAATGGCAAAGTTGTGTGTGTGTGTGTGTACTACATAACATATATTTTATTTATTTATAAATTATATATAATTTATAAATATAATTATTTTATATACAATTGTTATATAACTATATGTTATACTTCTATATATGTATGTATAAATAAATACGAAGATAGAAACAAGGTAATTCTATTAAGCCTTTAAATAGGAAACCCTAGGCTGGAGATGTGACTCAGAAAGTAGAACACTTGCCAAGGACAGATGGAGACCTGTGTTCAATCTCCATTACCACATGAGCCAGATGTGATGGCTTCATACCCATAATCCCATAGTTAAGATGCTGCTTGGCTACACGGTGAGACTGAGGCCAGCACAGACTACACGAGATCCCATCTGAAAAAAAAAATTAATTAAAAAAGGAGGTTGTTGTGTGACCATTTTTGACAATATGACTAAAACGGGAAGACATTATACTAAGGGAAATAAGACAGGCACAGAATTTAAAAAAAAAAACTGCCTAATTTCTCTTACATGTAGAATCTAAAAAAAGAAGACATAGGAAAAGAAAGGAGAGTTGATGGGAAGATGTAGGTCAAAGAATGCAGACCTGCAGCTATGGACAATAAATACATCTAGAGCAAAGGCACAGGAGGAGGACAGCATTCGCACTGTGACGGAGCTTTGCCGAGAGTGGATTTCAAGTGTCTGATGACAAAGAGCACTTGAGATGGTTGAGATGGTTGCTATGTTGATCAGCTTCACCGCACTGATCTTTCCAGACACACATTATATCAAATCATGTTGTATACCTTCAATATGTAGGTTTGTAATCATGAATTCCTACTTATACGAACTGAAATTTAAGACTCATGGGTTCTTCATCAATGTAAAATATTACATCTATATTCCTTTTCATAGGCATCCCCAGAAGTCCCAGTTCAGAATGGCACCAAAAATAGTTATTAACTTGCTTTGCCTCAAGTTCACAGTTTCAGAACAGTGGTACTACCAGTACTAACAATATTGTTATTAAGATCCTTTGAAACTTTGAAGATAAGAGGGAATAGTTTGGGTCCCTAGGAATTCACAATACTGTGCTTAAAGTCCCTGAACACAGCTCCATTTGCATGGTTATTCTATTTCCTTGATGGTATTTTGTATATTTGTTTTATTCTGCTTTTGATTTTGTCAGATTTGAATTCTTTTTGTTTGTTTGTTTTGAGGTGCTCCTAAGCAACCCATCAATGACTATACCACTAATTATCTTCATGTGGGTGGCCACAATTGGATGTCCAGTGCAAAAGTTTCCAAGCTCTTGACTCAGCTACCCAGTGATACATACAATTTTGGTATTTGAGAGTCTAATAGGCATCCCAAACTTCACATGGTCAAAGAATCCTCACTTGTGAAGTGATAATACAAATCTTCCCTCTTTATCTCCACCCCATGTTGGTAAATGTCACTGTTACTCGAAACAAAACCCAAGTGTTGCTCTTGGCCTCAGCCTCTACTCAATCCTGCAGTTCTGTTGTCAGAAAGTCCTGGTTGGCCGGGCGGTGGTGGCGCACGCCTTTAATCCCAACACTTGGGAGGCAGAGGCAGGCGGATCTCTGTGAGTTCGAGGCCAGCCTGGTCTAAAAAGTGAGTTCCAGGAAAGGCGCAAAGCTACACAGAGAAACCCTGTCTCCAAAGAAAAAGGAAAGAAAAGAAAAGAAAAGAAAAGAAAAGAAAAGAAAAGAAAAGAAAAGAAAAGGAAAGGAAAAGAAAAGAAAAGTCCTGGTTGTCCCCTACCTTTAGACGGTCTCATCTCCGTTTCTTGTACCAAGCACTCTGGCAGTTTCAACGGCCTCCTCACATACCTCATTCTGCCTGACTCCTCACTCAGCACCCTTTTATGTGGTCCTTGTAGGCACTAATTGGATCCTACCATCCTCAAGCTTAAAGCCTTTCTCTTGCACACTGAATGAATTCCAAACCCTTGCCAATATGCAGAGGTTTTTTTTTTTTTTTCCCTGCCTCCTGTCTGGCTCTTTTATTAGGCCACTGAATTCCCTGCTCTCTACACTAATTCTTAGTGGCTGCCACTCGGCCATCAAATATGCCCAACTCTTTTTCTCCCAACCTCAATTCACATGGTTAGCCTTGACCTGTGACTGCTTTACAGAACTCTGCTCCCATCCCGACCCCTCCCGGGCCCTCATCCTTTCAGATCTGTGCATCAGCATCACCTCCGCCAAGAATCTTTCCCCAAAGACTCTACTAACTGAATTCACCTCCATTATTTTGACTTTCGTGCAGTTACAGCCCATCTACCATACAACCTTATTTTATAGAAAGGGTCCTGTGTCCTCTCCTGCTTCCTGGAAAATAAACCAGACACAGTATGTTACTCACTAGTAATCAATCTCACAAAAATTACTCACAAAATATCAATCCCAGCCGCTGTCCAGATTCATTGGCACTCTCTTTCCAGTTTATATGGTAACTGACTCTTTTTATTTCCTCTAGAAGCAAAGGAATATCCATCCAAAGACCTGATTTTACTTTGCAGTCCCTAAATGAAGGTCCCATGACTATTCTATTTACTAGTAGAAAGAGATGAATTAGCAGAGGGAAGACCAAGCAAAGGCAAGAGTGAATTCAGGGGGCGTGAGCTGGGACAGCAATGACACCTTTGTTCTCCGCGACCTAACGTCTAGCGTCTCCACTCCCAAGGGCAGGCGACAAGTGCACACAAACCTGATGCTTCCACGTCCCACTATAGTTTAGCTATCTGGGACCATCATCTGTCCCGATGACAACTCAGAAACGACAGTAATTATTAGAGCTGCTGCACATCTTGTCAGCCAGTGCTTTAATCTAAGAGCAGATCTTTCTCTAGACAGATTTTTTTTTAATACTTTGATAACTGTATTTCACAAACTGAGTTTCAAAGTATTTCTTCTTTGATGGTTTTTTTTCTTGGGGAGAATGTGAAAAGGATAGGCATTAGATCTTTACATTTCTAGTAGATTTTCAGCATTTTGATGATAACTGTATTTCAATATAATCGGTTTCTTTGGGGTGTAATTTTTGTGTTGGGGGCATTTGTTGTTGATTGTTCTACTTCTTACTCTCTGGGGGAACCCGCCACCCAGTTCCCAAATAAATCACACAGAAGCTTATTCTTACTTATAAATGCCCGGCCTTAGCTTGGCTTATTTCTAGCCAGATTTTTCCTAACTTAAATTATCCTGTCTACCTTATGCCTCTGGGCTTTTACCTTTCTCTATTTCTGTATGCCTTTCTTCTTACTCTGTGGCTTGCTGTGTAGCTGGGTGGCTGGTCCTGATATCCTCTCCTCTTTTTCTCTCTCCTTGATCTTTTCTTCCCAGATTTCTCCTATTTATTCTCTCTGCCTGCCAACCCCACCTATCCTTTCTCCTGCCTTGCTATTGGCTGTTCATCTCTTTATTCGACCAATCAGGTGTTTTAGACAGGCAAAGTAACACAGCTTCATAGAGTTAAACAAATGCAACATAAAAGAATATAACACATCTTTGCATCATTAAACAAATGTCCCACAGCATAAACAAAGGTAACACATCTTAAAATAATATTCCACAACAAGTATTTTGGTTTTTTTCAGGACTGGGTATCCAACAAAGAACCTCACACATGCTAGACATATACTCCACCACTGAGCCACACTGCCAGTCCTAATTAGCTCCCTTCAGAACCTTTGTTTATTTTCTGTATTCCAAATTTTGCCTAGTACCACATGCTAATGGTAAATTGGGACATGAGCAGCAGAAGAGACCCATGGCAGGGAAAAGAATCCTAGCTTTGACTTGCTTCAACTCACCAGAATATGGCCACACAGAAAAGGAAACCACTTTTTCGCTAATTTTAATGTTGGCCTTCTATTTTCTCCCAGCCAAACACCTTGTTCTGCCTTCACTGAAATGAAGAACCCCACAGACCCTTCCTGGGAACATACTGCACCCACACTGCCAGAGGTCATGATAGCCTGGGGAAGCTGGGGAGCCCCTGAGCTACAGCAAATTTAAGAGCAGGGAGCACTGAACAACTTCTAACAGTGTGTGTGTGTGTGTGTGTGTGTGTGTGTGTGTGTGTGTGTGTGTGTGCGTGGTACAGAAACAAACCGTCAAAACTAAAAGAAAACAAGGAAATATAACTAACATGTTATTTCTAAAAGATAATGTTTTAAAATAAGAAAGAAAAACAAACAAAACTTTTTAAGCTACAATAAAATGGAAATTTTCTTCCATAGTATATGGCTAAGTTTGCTAGGAAGGGATCAATATTCTAAAAATACACAGAGCTCTTGCCAGTCAGTGAGAGAAGAACTGGTTGCCCAGCAGAAAAATGTGCAAAGACACAGCAAGTTAGGGAAGGACAAAGTGCCACAAACATACTTTTCAACTCAACCAGTCATCCAACGGAAATAATAAGATATTTCCTTTCTAACCACAATTAAATGGGTAAATGACTTGTCACGTAACTATATTTCAGATTAACAGTGTGTTTAAAAAAAAAATAACACCTCTGAATTTAAGTTGACAGTATGAGAAAAGTAGTAATATGTATGACATTACTTTTCTGGAGGACAATATGGAAATACAGATCCGACATCTTACAGAGGTACCCATTCTTTGTCCTATCAATTGGATTTCTAGGAATTTACCCCAGGAGGAAACTCCAACAAGTATGCAAAGAGTGATTTGAAAGTAAAATCGAAGTGTGCTCTACAACAGCCTGAAAGAGTGAACAGAAATAATCTTATGTCCAATAGGAAATGAAATTTTGATGTATCTATACAACATGAAATCACTTTTTAACAGTCTGGTTTTCTCTCATATGGAAAAACACTTATATCTAAAGTGAGAAAAAAAACTAGATTACAAAATCATATGCCTTTCATGAATCATATCTTGGCTTTATAAAAGGTACATGTATGCACATAAAGTAGGTAGCCAACGTGTTCACAGCGGTGTTACCTCTTGGTCAGGGGTGTGTTTTAATCATCTGGAATATTAATAATGCTATTTTTATAATATTTAAAAAGATATAATTTCCATGTTCAGAATATTCTAGGACAAGGAGAATAACAGAAGAGAGCCCAAGGGCAAAGAGTGCTTCCCACAGGCCTACTCAGCTCCTCACCTCAGGGAAGCAGAAGCAGCATGACCTTCTCCTCAGGACTCAACTTGACTGTGTGTGCCACGCACACACGTGTGGTGTCCTTTTGTTTGTGTACAGGCAGACAAGCCCAGTGTCCCCTCACTAATGGCTCACAAATCTGGGTTGAGAAACTGGCTGATAGGACATGAACCCCACCCCCTACTTTCCTTCTGTAGTCTGATTAGGCCAGTGGAGGAGCAATTTGGGCTTCATGGGTTTTGTTTTGTTTTGTTTTGTCTTCATTCATTTTTGTTAGCATATATTAATTGTACAAAATGATGGATTTCACTCTGGCATCTTCATGCACGTATATAATCTACTTGGATCATAAGCCCCATTCTTGCGCTAAACCCACCATGGTTTGTCATGGAGAAGGTCAACACTGCTTTGCTTCCACAGGCACTGTGGAGATTATCTTTCCCTCAAGTGTCACAGAGAGCAGCAACACACGAAGATATGAACACTTCTTCCCCTCATGAGTAAAAAAAAAAAAATCAGGGAGAAAACTGACCTGAATTTCTCAAAATTTAAAAAATGATGGAACCAAGACTGAATTTAATTCTTAAAAAAAAAAAAATCAGACAGCAGCAGCAAAAAGCCAATCACATGGTTTGAGGTTCCACACACAACAGTTAAGCTACAAACCGGGCTTTTAAGCATGATTGTAGATAGCATGAGGAAGAAACAAGATCCATTATGTGGAAAACAAGGTTCATAAAGAAACAAAGAGCCAGTAACAGAAAGCAAGTAACTCTAGAAGAGACTTCACTCCTCACTGAGCCAGCCCAGAGGCTCCCAGGAACGTGCTCACCCAAGGGGCCCTGTAACATGAACCTCCTGTCAATTAGGGTCTCACAGGGGTTTTCCTCCAGTGTGCACCTCCCCAGGAGCTGCTAGCTTCTGGGCACCAAATCATCCTCCAAAACAACCCTGTGCAAAGGGCTAAGAGCAGGGGTCAGAGCTCAGTGGCCAGGGGCGGAAGCAATCCTGCAGGTTTAGGATACCTACACAACTAGACGCTGGGCATCTACCAGAAACAAATGAACACAAGGCAGGCAACCTGTTTGGAAAATCCACCAACCAGCCTTAGGAAACAATTCAGAAGAGCACCCAAGTTCCACGAATAAAGGATCCAAGCCCTGGCTCCTCAGCTGTCACACACAGCCAGAGGTGAATGAAAGGAACTCTAACCAGGAGGGAGAGGTCCGGTAAGATGGCAGACAAGCTGGACATGAAGGAAATCTCCAGCTTCCATAAGGCCTGGCTGAAGAAAGCTCAGACGCAGGAGAAGGTCACCATGCCGACCAAAGACTCCCCTGAGCAGGAAAAGAGAAGTGAAATTCTCTAAAAGCCTAGACAGGAGGATTTCTCTACCCCACCCCATCATCTCCGAGACCACCTGGTGATGTGGAGGAAGAGCCCCCTGCAAGATGAATGCGAGCCCCAAGCTGCACTGTGAACCCACCCGGGCACTCCACGCTGATGTCACTGGCCCACAGGTCTCCGAAGAGGGCCCTCCCACACACTAGTCAGACTGACATATTTCACCCGTTTGCCCTGGGATACTATAGAAAATTATTTCTATGACTGATGAAAATAAAACACACCCCATGGCCAAAAAAAAAAAAAAAGATTCCCTCCCGAGTGGAGAGCCAATGCACCCACTGTCACTGTCTAAAATCTAAACAAGGAGGGCAAGATAAAAATTAAAACCCCAACTCCAGTCAGGCAGAGCACGGAGACTTCTCCAGGTAGAATTTAACTTTTATGGAGTTCCTGAGAATTATCAAACACCTACCTCCGCCTATCCCGTAGAAACCACACATCCACACCCCAAGTCTGAGTCTGAGGACCGAGTGGGAGAATTGGGTGCAGAGGATCTTCATTCTGAAGATGTTCCAAGTTGGCACCACTTCTTCAAAAATGACTTGCCCATTGGGAGAGTGAAAGGCACCCCAGGGCTCCCAAGGCCAGGCTTTTATAAAACGCCTTAGGCTAGTTAGATCTCTACCCCACCCCACCCCCTTTCCCTATGTGCAGCTCCCTCAGCCTACAGTTATGGTGAGAGAGGTCACACCGTCGTAGAACAATCTGTCATGTGAGATAGGCAAAAGTCCTACGTCCTCTCGATAGATGAGATCATAGCATTGGGGGAACGATTCTGTAGCTGTACGAAGTCAACCCCACAATTCAGGGAAGATAAATACCAAACAATAAGAAGTGGTTAATGGGCTACAAGGAAAAATTAATACAAATTACTGGTGACTAAACACAAAGGAAAAGGAAGTGCCTGTACTAAAATAAATAAATATACATATATGGTGAAAATGAACTCCATGCTACCCTTAAAACTGTCAACAGCTTTTAAAAGCGGCATAACACATTGCTGGTAAGTTACCATAATAGAGTTCACTGTCGAACTTTTCTAGAATGGACTGGTAGAGTCTTTTGTTGAAAATCAGCTTGGCTGTGTGTGTGTGTGTGTGTGTGTGTGTGTGTGTGTGTGTGTGTGCATGCGCATGCGCGCGCCAAAAGAATGGGATTCTTGTATACTGGTGGCACAAACAACAAAACCAAGCCCACGGGTAAAGTTCTCAATGGTCTCGTATGATGTGGTTCAGGTACAGCTTGTGGAGACTTTCACGATTTTGGAGAGACATCTGTACTTGTCATTCAGGCAAGGTTCCACACAGCATTTCCCTCCCATTTGAGTTCATTTGGATATGAGAACTGTAACCACATAAGCCTCCATGGGGAGCAACTCATAAATAGAGGCATCTCTATGTCCAAACACAGGAAGGACAAGTGGGCTCTGGGAGGAATTCAAACCACAAACAGTACGCTGTAAGAATCATGACATCAGCTCTGTGGTTTCTCCCGCACACTCAAGAACCCATCTAGATTTCCGCCACTTCAGAGTCTCTGTGGCTCCCAAATCTAGCCACTCTGCTCACTCAACTGCTTGAAAGTGACCCTCTGAGGCTGGCCCCAAAACGTGGCCTTAATGCCAAGTTACCATGACCTCTCAACCAAGCTCTCTCCCCCCCGGATTCCAATTCCAAATAGAGTCCTTGCTGACAGTTTGGTTTTAGCATTTCAAAGCACCACAGCAAGACATTTGGCAGAAGCCACACTCCGGTTTGGACTCTTGTCCTGCTAATGATATGTGAGCCAGTCCTCCCCTCTACTTCTGGATAGCAGCAGGGACTACAAACCATAATTAGGAAGGGAAAGAATGGACCCTGCAGTGCTCTGGGTGGCTGAGCCATGCTGCTCCAGGGGAACATATGAACTCTGAATGCTGCTCCTCAGCCTGAGCTTCGGGGCAATGTAAAGAAGTAAGGCTCCTGAGCCCTTGCAAAAGCCACAGGAAGAATCCACTAGCTAACCTCAGTTCCTGGTTAACACTGAATAACATAACAGTGCGGTCTTTCCAACTCTTTGACCTAGGATTCTGCTTATGAGAGCCTTCTCCAGGCATCTATCTGAGAGCTGACACAACAAGGTACCAGCAGCTTCAGAGCCCTTGTCTGGCAGTCAGGAAGTCACGTGCATTCAACTCTCTGCTTCTTGCAGAGACACTTGGCCATCAGATCAGAGTCATGCCCCACACCAGCATAAGCACATCTTAATTCTATCAGCAATGTCTCTCTCCAAATAAGGTTACACGCTGAGATCCTGGCGGTTAGGACTTTAAACTGTAAATTCTAAGCAATTACAACCCATGATGCCCACATTCTTCTTATGGATATTTTGACAGGAAAATAATCCAAAGAAGAACATTTTACAAATGGAAAGGTTTAGTAAGCCATTGTTGATAATGACCACCCAGAAGCCAGTAGCCAGTAAAGCCTCTGGAACATCCCTCTAGACAACAGAGCACACACAGCCTGTGAGAATTGAGGGTCTCAAGTCTTACATCCTGCATACAGTTCAAACCTGGATCTGCCCTGGTTAGCTAAACAGCCCTTGCCAAACTACTTAAATGCTCTTGGTTGAGTTTCCTTATCTGTAACCTAGGGAGGTAAAACCCTTTCCTCATGGGGTTATATCAAAGATTAAATAGAATCTCACTACGATAATTATACAAAGGGCCCAAGCATTAAGTTACGCAAAATACAGACCTTGCTATTGTCAAGTTACATGGGAGCAAACTTCTGTTACTAGCTCCACAATGTCCAAAGGTCAATAACGGCTTTGCATTCAAATTTACTAATTTGTAGGTGTATTACTAGACAAAGACCCTACAGCATTACCTAGCACACGAAAGGTCCTAAATAAATCGCCCCCTTCTTACCTACAGCTCACTGCCACAATGAACCTATTGGAATTCTTCTCTTTTACATAGGTGTCTTATATTATCTCAGGCAAACTTAGTAAGTAAAATGTAATATTCAAGTTGAGAGATAAAGTAGACATACTCTACTCTCCACGAAAAGTCCAAATTCCAGGATGCTTTTTACGTAAGGCCCTGCATCACAGCTTCACATACAATTCCTGACCTCAGTTTAGAAATCTCCACCCAGCCCACCTTTCCAGAACATAAATGAAATTATCAAGTCCATTTACTGCAATTCACTGACATCATTCCTAAGACTTAAAGTTTAGTGACAACATGTTTACTATTAGACCCATAATCCAACTAATTCCATTGACAGATTGAGACAAAAAAAAACATTCAAAATTTTTAAAAAAGAATAAACTACTGTGGGAAAGCTATTTTTAAAGCTATGAGATTGAAGGCATCCAAGTCAGAGGACAGCCATGGGACAGAGCATCCATGTATAATGCTCCCAAGTGCAGCATTGTAAGGGCCAGGCGACCAGCTTCTCCGGTGCCAGCAGAGAACTAGTATGAACCAGCTCAATTACCCAGAAACCTGTATGGCAGCACAGACTGAGAAACACCATGTAAATACTTTAAAGTTCTGGTATTCTCTACCGGGATAAACCCTGGCTTAGGAGAAAACTGGTACTAAGATAATCTTTCCTCAAATAGCTCCAGATAGTCCAAGTTTAACTACACACACTGCGATTACCAAATGTGAAGATATTCCAGGCAGAATCTTAAAGAACCTTTGGAGACAATGCCATAATTAACACATGAAGTTTTTCAATGTGTGCTCTAAAGAGCTTGTCAGTTTGTTTTATTACTTTATGGAGTTGCCCTGACTTTGTTTATGCCAATGGTTACAACAAAGCTTGAAAGCGAGAGCAGGGACCAACTTTGGCGGAGATGCCACTGCCCACAGTAAGATCCCCATCACAGCTCTCCCCATCTGTTTTCCTGCATGGCTTCTCTGTCTCTAAGCACTCTGAAGCCAAGACGCAGACTTCCCAGGATGCTGCTGGACAACACAAGTGATCGAGTTTGAAGGACTTTGCAACCCTTTACAGGCAGAACTATGGGTTGAGTTTGGTCGCCCTGCATCTTGGTGGCTTTTTTTTTTTTTTTTTGCAACATTCTTGAGCAGCCGTTCCCAACCCTGTTGAAATCAGCATGTCTCCAAGGAGTGCAAAGCCACACAGAAGTCACGTCACATTTATTTAGTCTGGAGTTAGACCCTATTTTTGGTAATGGTGGTAGTGATGTTTCGTTTTTCCTAAAATTCTCAAATGACTTTAATATGTAACCATGACTGAAAACTATGACTCTGATGTGGTCCTTTCTCATCACTAAAGGTGAAGCCTAATAAGTTTTAAAGGAATGTTGAAGCCTCCTCCCCATCCTAAAGTCCACTACTCCATCCTTGCTTCTTGCAAGTTGTTTTTTGTTTTGTGTTCTTTGAGTTTTGTTTTAGTTTTTGTTTTTGGCTTTTCAAGATAGGATTTCTCTGTGTTGCCCTAGCTGTCCTCGAACTCACAGAGATCTGCCTGCCTCTGCCTCCCTAGTGCTGAGATTAAAGGCCTGTGCCACATAACCACCGTCTGGCTATTTTTATTTATTTTTTTTTGGAGTCACACTGACTCCGATAATGGCCGCCCAAGTTTACATTCCCACCAGCAGTAAGGGCTCTCCCTTCTCTATGTCCTCACCTGCATTTCTTGTCATTTCTATTCTGATGACAGTCGTTCTGACTGGGAGGAGAGGGGATCTCAAAACAATTAGGACATATCTATGTTAATACCCAACGTTCCCATTGGTCAGTGTGGAAAATCTCTCAGTCCTCAATAACAAGAAAAGCTTCTCCCAAGCAATTGCTTCACTGGATTTTTATATGCCTTCAAAACACTGAACCATATAAAAATCCTATTTTCTTCTCTGGCTATTGTGATGATGCATCTTGTCAACTGGATTGGACTGAGAAGCAACTGGGAGATTGGTCTAGCACACCTCTGGCTGTGTCTGTGAGGATGTTTCCAGAGAGGATGAACGAAGGATAAAAATTATATCCTGTGTGTGTGCAGCATGATTCTGTAGGCTGCAGGCCCAGGTGCGATAAAGGTTGGAGGAGGGAGCAGCTGGCTCAAGCATCCTGTCTGTCTCCGCCTCCTGCCCGCCAATAGGTGAACAACTCTGTTCTCATCAACTGCCTCCTGCCATGATGTTCTGCCAAACCACGAACCCAAGAAGTAACAGAGCCCATGGGCCTTGGACTAAAATCTCTAACTATGAATCCCTCTCCCAACCCCCCCAAAAATACCTTCCTCTCTACAGTAGGTACTGTGTTATAGCACTAAAAAAAACCTGCCCAGGCGATTCGAATGCTCTGAAATTCAGAACCAAGAGTGGGCCCTCTTCAAACAAGTACATAGAACTGTTTTTGAACATTCTGACACACTAATCTCAACCTAAATATCACAGACAACCTAAATATTATATATATTTAGGAGCTGTACCACTTTCAATTTATATACATACATACATACACACACTGTAAAATGATTATCAAGTTTAGCCAATCAATATGTCTATCATTATCACCTGCATAGTGTTATCATTTGTGTGTGATGAGAGATTGAAGACCTAAATTAGATTTCAAGTACACAATACAGTACTGTAAATTCTCAGCAAGCTGTTGTCAAATCTTCAGAACTTAGCCATCATGCTTAGTCAAAATTTAGACCCTTTAACCAATATCCCTCTCCCCCAAACCCTGGTAATCAAACTCTGTTTTAGATTCCACACACCCATGAGATGACAGTTTTTCTGTGCCTCATTTCACTGAACAAACTGTCCTCTACCTCTAGCTGTAGCTACAAACAGGACTTCCTTTGTTAATCCTGAAAGCAGTATCCCATTATCCACATACACACTCTCTCTACCCAATCACCTGCTGAACAACATTTAGATTGTTTCCATATCTTAGCCGGTGTGCATGATGTTACACAATGAACATGGGAGGCAGTTATCTCTTCACCATTCTAATTTTGCTTCCTTTGTATGTAGATGTATATATTTGTATGTGTCTGTGGGTTTGTGGGTGAGTGCGCGTGGATGCACACACACACACTTTCCAGAAGCAGGATTATTGATCATAGGATAGGTCTCCTTGTAATTTTTTTTTTATAGCAACGATGCTCTTTTTTCCACCATGGGCGCACTGACTTCTATTCCCATTAGTAACATACGATGCTCCCTTTCTCCACATCTTTGCCCACACCTGTTATCTTTCATTGTTTCAGGAATTTCATTTGATTTTGCCTGATGACTGGCGATACTGGGCACCTTCTTGTCTACTTGTTAACTGTTTGGATTTCTTTCACAGGGTCTTTTCAGATCCTTTGCCCTTTGTAAAACTGGGTCATTTGCATTTCTGGTATAAATTGTATTAATCCTTGGGTGTTAATCTCCTCAGATATTCACCAATATTCTCACTGGCTATCCTGTCTTCTAGAAAGGTTATAACCCCGCCTTGAGGGTAACAGGCTAGTACCTAAGAGTGTTCCTATGACAACACACTATATTTATAAATGGAGCACTTGTTGTAAATGTATTTTTGCTGACTTAAACACAGAAACACAGACGCTTTAAAAGGTAAAGTGGAAACTAAAGAGCAAGGTCATTCTATAGTCTGGATCCTTCCCACTTGTCACAATCAATCAAGTATTATGGGATGTGGTTTCGTAAAGGAGGTAAAAACCAGCTATACACCCATGAACAGAAGCCACAGTAAGACCAAATGTCACCGAGAGTCCAGAATTATTGGAGAAAATACAAAGATTCGTGGTATGGTTTCTGTGTGAAGGAGTGTTCTGGTTACCATGCTTGTACAATAAGCCCCAGTCACACTTTCATTTTCAAGTTTCCTCAACTGCACAGGAAATATTTAGTCCGATATAATCTCCCTTGACTATCTCTGTGCTTTTTCCTGCCTGTGCTTCTGGTGTCATTTTCAAAACACATGTGACTACAGGTGAGAAGCTTTTCCTTATATTTTCTTCTGGAGTTTTACAATTTTGAGTCTCATATTTAAGACTCTGGACACCTGTCACATACCACCCACAAAGTCAACCAAACCTGGACCAATTACATTGTTTTGCAAATAGATGGCATTCCAAGCACTATTTGCTGGAGACTTCTCTGTCCCTTCATGTTCTCAGGACCTATGCTCAGGATGAGTTCATGACAAATGTAGAGATTTATTCCAGGTCCTCTATTCTGACAGACTAGTCTGAATGCTTTATGGCATTACCAAACAGTTGTAACAATAATGTAATTTAAAGTCAGAAAGCATGAGGTCTCTCCAGTGTGGACCAAATGCTTTGGCTATTTGGGGCCTTTTGTGGTTCAATCTGAATTTTAGGATTTTTGTATTTATGTAAAGAAAACATTACTTTGATAAGAACTAAATAGTATGGTAACAGAATTCGGTTTGCTTTGAGTGAGCAGTGTGGATATTTTAACGATATTCATCCTGTCATTTTCCAAGCCATTACCATCTCTGTCTCTTTTTTAGATTTCAATAATGGCTTTCCAATAGGTCTCAGAGTTTCCAATCTTACATGCTTTTAATCCAGCTTGTTTTGTTGTTTTGTTTGGTTTGTTTTTGAGACACGGTTTCTCTGTGGAGCCTTGGCTGTCCTAGAACTCACTTTATCATCCAGACTGACCTCAAACTCACAGAGATTCTCTTGCCTCTGCCTCCCGAGAGTTGGGATTACTATGTAATCCAGGAACCTGACACATCTTTTCCTGGCATTGTACATTTCCTCCCATATCTTATGAATGTTTACTATGTACATCTTTACCTCTTAAATTCCTAAGTGTTCATTCTTTTCGTTGCTAATACAACTCAATTTTCTTAACTTCCCTTTCATAACTGTTTGTTGTTGATGTATAAATACAATATTAACATATAAAAAACAGTGGATTCTCTTAAAAATTAACATCAGTTGGGTTACAACAGTTTTTTATCGTCTTTAGGACTTTCCACATGATCATGATATGGTATCAGCAAGTAATGAAAATTTTGCTTCTTTTTTTTTTTCTTGCCTGATTGCTCTGCTTAATAGAACTATGAGAAGGAGCATCCTTGCCTTATTCCACATCTTAAGAAGACAACATCTCAGTTCTTTTTTTTTTTTAACGTTAATTCCAGTAAATATGATGTTAGTTTTTGGTTTCTTCATATATGGTCTTTACTGATTTGAAGTAAGTACCTTCTATACTTACTTTGTTGACTTTTATTCATGAAGAATGCTGAATATTTTTCGTATGTTTTCTCTCCGTCTGTTGAAATAAACATGCCATTTTGTCTATCATGTTCATGGGGTATATAAATTGATTGATTTACATATGTGGTCTCATCTTTTCATTCCAGGGATAAACCCAAGTTGGCCATATTACATAATCCTTTTGATGTGCTGTAAATCCAGTTTGATGGTGTTTAGATGAGAATCTCTGTGTGTGTGCTCCCTGGGAGATCATAATCTGAGCATCTTGGAGTTCTTTTGTTGTTCTTTTTCTTGTTTTTCTTTTTGTTGTTGGTTTTTTTTTTCTTTGTTTTTTCCTATCATTATCCTCAGTGCCTTGTGCATGATAGGTACTTAAAAAATTGTTAGAGTGGAGAAATAAATGAATAATGAATTAGAACACATGGGCTATTGACCTTTTATCATGAAACATAAAAAATGCTAAAACTATAAAAAGTAAGGGAAAGAAATAAGTATAAACAGTAACTGCTGCATAACTACCTAGTATGGCCAACATCTTTCTGGTCAGGTTACTTACTGTGTTGCTC
This sequence comes from Peromyscus nudipes, assembly GCA_902168325.1. NCBI lineage: Eukaryota > Metazoa > Chordata > Mammalia > Rodentia > Cricetidae > Peromyscus > Peromyscus nudipes. Next base: position 22,395 of record CABHPH010160651.1, on the reverse strand, counting down.
TCACTGGGGAAATTATCCAAAATGCAAAATGGAGTTGTATCTGCAGAAAGATGTTACATACCTTAAAAAGGCCCAGCTTTTCTGGACATAACACTTGGCCATCTTTTCTCTTTTTCTCATATACTAGAGTATTTCAAAGCCAAAGCACAACTCCAGAACCTCACCATGAAGCCACGATGTGGAGATGAATGCCATTTAAGTGAAATTGCCTTAGAACTGCATAACCATCTCCTATCACTTGAGATTCCCCCAGACCAAATTCCACCCCTCAAAGTTCTGTGTACACCTGATCTCATTTTCCTTAAGCATTCCTGAACTCTCAGAGCACAAAATTAAGACAGCCACCCTCAGCTCCTCCTGTACATCTCTCCGATTTTATTAACAGGACACTGTAGGCAGTACCAGAGAATTCAAGATGGGGGGGAAACAATCTATTTAGAGACAATTCTAACCTAACTGCAGTGCCATCTCCCATCCATGTCTCCCCTGCTCTGAATTAGGGGAGACATCTGCATTAAAACAGTATCTCTCTTACTTGGAATGCACCTGCTCAATCTGATTAAGCCCCAACTGAAGTCATAATCCTCCACTTTTAAAATCGCCACCATTCTAACAAAATGAGTTATCACTTCTGTGAGACCTGAAAAAAAAAAAAAAATCAGGAAGTGTGAAAAAAACGGAACTGCCTGGATACAAGGATGGAAAAGATGGAGGCAGACAAGAGGCAGGGATCGGAGACCAGAGAACAACTTCCAGGCAATACTCCCTACAGAAATTCACAGGAATGTGAAGATACAGGTCACGGACAATTAGCACTCCATCCAGGAGGCTAGTGCCCATGGAGCTCAAGTCTGCTCCATCAGAAATGCTCCATGCGAGTTGTTTCACTCAAGGCCATCAGTTAAGGTTGGCTACCACAACACCCAGTGTTACAGGCGATCGGCTCACACCAATTTCACACAGTCGTAACTTCCCCGTTCATAATAAGAGGCAAACACTACAGAACTTTGTTCAGAATTCATCACTGTACTGAGCTTTTATGATATATTAATTTGCAGGCACGATTCCAAATGGTTTCAATGTGGAGGCTCAGCAGCTAGCATTGCAGAGTTCCATGTATTTCCCTGGCTCACAAAGACGCACCGCAACACGGTGTAATGGCTTTACTATAAAAATGCTACAAAGGGCCAAAGGCCCCCCTCTCCTACTGCATGAGGTTTCATCTAAGGATAATGGGACACGATTTGTCCTACAGAACATTTTGATAACACTGTACTATAATTACTGGATCACAATTATTTTTAAATATTACTCCTGTGTTCAGTTTATCAGAAAGAAAAAAAAAACCTTAAACTTTTCACTCAAGTCAACACCTTGAGAGTACTGAAATTCTGCTGTAACACAGTTGCCCGACCTCATACAATTTTTTTATTTTTAAAGGTGTAAGAGCATATGCTACAGGGGTAAATTTACAAACTGGGGGCCTGGGAAAATGGCTCCATCACATAAAGTGCTGGCTGCCTGAGTTCAGATAAGGACATAAGCAGTATACATATAAACAAGCCTGGCCTCGCTACAGGTGTCTGGAACCCCTGAATTTGGTGAGCGAGAGAGACATGTGGATCCCCCAGAGCTTGCTAGTCAGTCGTCAGTCTGACCAATCATTGATTGCCAGGTTCAAGGACAAACCTTGTCTCAAAATAAAAGGTGGACAGCGACCTAGAAAGACACCTGACATTAGCCTCCGTCCTCTACACTCATGCACACAAAGACATGTGCACTAACACACACTACACGTATACATATAAAATACACATATACTACATACACAACACATAAAGAGTCCATAAATTTGTTGTCTCTAACAACATAAAGAGTAACATCTCTACAGTTTGGTTTTGTTGTTGTTGTTGTTGTTGTTTTAATCTAGGAAACAGCTCAGTCAGTAAAATGCTTTCATTGAATGCATGTGGGCCCAAGTTCAATCCCTAGCACCTAGGTAGACAGCCAGATGTGGTAGCACAGACTTGTAACCACAGTCTTGGGGGGGGCAGAGATGGGAGAATACTGGGGGCTCACTGGCAAAACAGTCTCTCATGATTTGTGACTGCTAGGTCGCTGAGGGACCATGTCTCTAATAGGCGGATGAGATGACATCCCAGGCCTCTACAGGCACACTCACACATACAATTGCACTCACACATACATGTGTGCCCACACATACACACAGCGCAGCAAACAGATCCACTAGATGTTTTCTTTCAAAATATACAGATAAGCAAGCTATCGCTGTGGTAATAAACAGGTATGCAAAGTAGTCACCTAGGAACACATGCACAAGTTTATTGAAATATAAAATATTCCCCCAGAATGAAGCCTTCTGAGAATATGCACAGGAATATCTTGGTTACTCTGAACCACTGGGAGGGAAATTAGTTTATTTCATTCCTCTTGGCAAACTCACTTAGGCAGATACATGAGCCTCCAGTAGAGAATCGCAAGCACACATCTGTGCCCACATGTCTGAAGACAATGTATCCATGACGAGGGAAAGGTAGAAGCAACCAGCAGCATTCTACAGGACCCTGCGGGCATTAATACCACAACATGAATTTTTATGAGTTTTCAAGGAGGGAAAAAAAAAACATGCCCTAACGAAAGGCTGATAAGACCTGACAGCTTCCAGCAAATGGAACATACACCCTGGGGCTCGTACTCACCATGGCCCTGCCTCATGGCTGGCACAGGTGTAATCCAATGCCTAGCTGCTCTTTGTTGTGTTTAGGACCCAGAGGCTTGGGAGTGGGAAGCCTATCAAGCCCAGATACTAAACTGTGGATGATAAAGCTCAGACTTTCTGCGAATCAACATGCTAACAATATGCAAAGAATTGTGGGAGCAACTGTCTCCTCAACAGCAAGCTTCTTGCTTAGTTTTCATTCCCCTATCATCCTCCACAAGGGGTACACCCTCTGCCCTGGGGTGACAGGCCGGCATGAGAGCTAGCTCTGAAAAGAACACTGCATTTGTGCCCAGCACAAGGTCCCCTTCTGCTGGTTTAGACAAGGACACCTTGACAGGTTTCTGGTTTTTTTCTCTCCTCACATCAACAAACAACCACGGGTTCAGCGAAATTAAACCTGAGTAACAAAACTCTCCTTTTACAAAATGTGAACTTGGAATTCTTAGGATGCTCAAGGAAATAAAAAGCACTGTACTCCTGATGAGAATGGTACTTCTTGACAGTCATCCTGCCTTCTGACAATTCACTCACAAATGATCAGGGTAGACATCCAAAAACGGCATCCCGTTAATCGGTGACCTTTTAAAGCAGTGTGTCGGTCACCCGTCACCACAGGAAAAGGTGCTTCATTCTATGATGAGATGGGCTTACTCCTCTAAAAGTTAGGTTGGGGTGAGAGTATAAATACGCAAGGAAGTATGCTTTCACACACAAGAGAACAGTATGTGCTACAACATACAGAAACATGAAAAACAACATAAGCAGAGCCACGGAGCCAGAATCTGTGGTTGTACTTAGGGAAGTGTCGTTTGCTGAAGGTAAGGGTAACTGGGAAACAAAGTCAAATGTTGGAAAGTCAAACACTCAAATTCAAAGCCCATCCCCTCTCTAACCAAAAGATGCAGTAACAATGACTTGAGTTCTCTGAAAGCTCCCAAGTTCTCATCTGTGAGGCAGAACAACCCCATCCTCACACATACCTCCTATGAGGAAGAAAATGATTGATGCACATCAGCACCTAGCATAGCACCTGAGCCTCTGGCATTGGGTGGTGAACATCTCCCTCCACACAACAGAGAGCAAGTCTGCTATGTCCACAACCTGGCCCTTCAAACAACTCCAGCATGCCTTGAATATGTGCAGACATGCAGCATCAGGGTCACTCAGCCAAATCCTGACACAACCAAATGCCATGGGCAACATCAATGTAGCCAAAGGGTCCAGAGCCACTCCCCAGCACCTGTCCAATTCTCACTGCCAAAAACATAAGCTACATGTTTGGCTTATTGTGTTCTAAACCTGCTTTTATTAGTTTGCCTTGGAGTTTTGGTCCACGAATGGCCATTGACCTTATTGCGTCTGCGTTACAGGGAAGCTCCTTCCAGGCACACTGTGGGAAGGGACAGATTGAGGCAGGCGTGTGAACAAGCTCCCAGGAGAAGCAGGAAGAGCCAAGCTGAGAGCCACTGTTCCCTGTGGGTCAGGCTTTCCCAGATCTGTGAGGCAATCACTTTGAGCTGCTGAGCCACCTCACTGGTCCTTTGCTGACAGATTTAAGGTCCTCCTTTCCATCCATATGTGAGTGAGCATTTCCAAAGGCTCAGCCACTTTGGTAAAATAACCTTTTTTTTTCTCCTGGCTTTATATGTTTTTATAGTATGTTATTACACAGATTATTGAGCACTGCAATTCAGCAACCAGTTGTGGAAAGGCGCTGCCAGCAAGCATTGCTGTCAGGGAAATTAATTAGTCTGGGGGAAGAGAGGGCAGTTCTTAACTACGTATTCAAGACAGAGTCCGTCTTCTTGCCCAGGATTTTGCAAACATGTCTAAATGCCTATCTGTTCAGAGGTTTGAGTGCCCAGTGTCCACGCCCTCTGCAGAACTTCCCCTGCACACAGAGGTCACTGGGAGCTTGAGATGGTAAAACCCTGATGCAGTGGGCTTTCTAGAATACAGAGAAGAAACATCTCACCTCCATCATGATGGGGGCCATCATGCGGCTTTCATCCTCTCTACCAGCACTCTCCCACGACAACCCAAATCCTTCAGACATCTGCTTGCCCCCGTCCCCAGACTGTAGTGAGAAGAGCCCAGTCCAGCTAATCCAATTCCAGGAAGTTGTCCCTAATGGGTGACCATGGGGCAACCATAATTCCAGACCTCTGGGGGTATAAAATAATCTCTCTTTTGTATCTGACCCTGAGTTGCTCATGTTGACCTGGAGACATTGACTAAACTGTGAAAAAACTTGTGCTCCACACCTATTCACAATCCACAAGGCCCAATGAGGGGGATGCTGTCCTGATAAGTCTCCTATTGGTCTTTTGGTGGCCGGTGCTCCTTTTGGACTGCTATGTCCCTTGGCCTACAAAGTATACTCTCAACAGAAATGTGTGGCACAGTGAGAGGTCACTGGTGTGTCTGTGAAGATGAGTAAGAGAGGGCTCTGCTCTCTCGCGGCCCAGTGTGGACAGAGAAGTAGACATCACAACCCACTAATATAAGTGTTAGTGGATCCAAGTGTCCATGGTTATGCCCAATGTAAGGAGCTGCTCCTGTGCTGGGGTAGGCACAGAAGAAGCAAACAGCTGACCTTTCAGATAAGACACATCGAGCTCTGGGCACTCTCTCCAATGTCTGGATTTCAATAATTTAATTAGTAATAAAACCACACAGGGGAGCCAGACCAGATTCCAAGTCATCTAGGCATCTCTAGAACTCAAGTTTCAACCACGTGCACAGCAGTCACCAGGTCACATGTGACCCCCCACACAGTAAACTATAACTGCAGACAGAATAGGGAGAGTTTCTTGGGGATTAGACTTCTCCTCAGCACTCCCCCCAAAGGGCTCATCTCCCTCCCCATCTGCAAATGCAAGGAGTTTGCATCATGAGAGGTCTGAGGCTGGAGGACTGGATATAAAGTCATAAGAATCTGTAGTCTCAGGAACCTCAGTTCAGGGCCACAAACTACCATAACAAGACAGAACCCGTGTGGTGTCTCCACCTGTCAGGGCTTATTCCTATCAAAGACTAATGGGGGGGGAGGCTCCTTAAGGAGCTGTGGTGGGAGTATTAGGTGACTAAGGTGGTCTCTGGAATTCCAACTTGGAAAAAAAAAAGCATTACTCTAAACTGAGAGGAACTGGAAACCCTGAGAAACTAAAAATTTCTCTTCAAAGCAGGGCAGGAGTAGAAAATGAATCCCAATAAATACTTCAAAAGGTAGATCGTCTGATAAATTCACACCAACTCAACTCTGGCCCTATAATGAACAAAAACAAAAAGTCCCTTAAGATAATGATTTAAAAAGTATTGGTGCAAAGACTGCTTAATTACCTTAGGACATGCAGATCCTTGCCGAAAGCATACACAGTACGTTTGATTAGAAAATTATAAAGCCGTAAATAAGCAGCTGGTTAATTTTATACCAGGAATTTTAAATTGCACAGGCACAAAGAATCACCCAGAAACATGGGCAAACCAAACTGCCCATGACCAGGCTTACAGAGAAAACTGGAAAATAACCTCAAGACCCTGAAGGAACACTGGGTGAGGCTTCGGGGATTCTTTCTATTACTAGAACTCATCTGTGAGCTATTTTGATGGGGTTTTCTCAGAAGCATATCTCATAGACCAAATGATTTAGCTACATACAACCTCCTTTCATCTTTCTAACGCTTAAAATGGCCAACTCACTGTGGACAGTCTGCTTCTAGATTAAGCTGTTAGGCCTAGTCTGTGTCTGCCTCCTGCCCAGGGGCTCCTCACCTTGGCTCTCCTCCTCCTGACTCTCTCCCCATTATGGTCCACCTCTTCCCCCCGGACTTCTTCCTACCTCTGGCCTTCCTCTTACAGCTACCTCTCCTCCCCTCACCCACCCCATCCCACTGCTCTTCCTCATCTTCCTCCTCCCATCCTTCCCTCTCCAGCCCTACTTCTCCTCCTTGGTCCTCCTTCCCATTCCTCACCTCTTCCTCTTCCTCCCAGTCCTCCTCCCATAGTCCTCCAGCCCCCCCAATCACCCTCTACCCCCAGCCCTCTTCCTCAACCTACTCTTCTCCTCCTCCCCTTCCCTATGTCCTCCTCTTCCTCCTCATGGTCCTCTCCCGCCCCTGGTCCTCTTCCCCGTAGCTATCTTGGATTTGTACCACATTTTTACCTGCAGATCATGCACTATGCACACTGGGACCAAGTCACTCCTCAGGCACTGTCGCCCAACCTGCCTCTGTGTGCTTCAGGCACACAACAGATCCCTTTTTTCGTGTGCTTCTTGCTCCCTCCCTCCCTCCCCCAGCCACTGACTTCTACAGTGCTATGCAAGCAGTGCAATCCAATAAAGCCTTTCTGACCTGAGACACACACACACACACACACAGAGAGAGAGAGAGAGAGAGAGAGAGAGAGAGACAGACAGACAGACAGACAGACAGACAGACAGACAGACAGACTTTTCACACCAGCTCTACCCCCAAGAACAGTTCACGGCCAAAGGGGTGTGGGGGGAATACCAAACTTCATGTCCTCTCATCAATCGGCTTTTGACCAGCATCTGTTATGTGAAACACTGTGAGTGAGCACCCTTGTTCTGCAAGATACTCTGAGAGTCCAGCCATAACGCCAATGCGTCCTCCCTTTCTGTCCTCAAAGGTGTGAGCCGGGCTGGAGCAGTGGTTCTCAACCACTTGACCCCTTTGGGGGTGACATATCAGATATTTTGCATACCAGATATTTACATTGCAATTCATAACAGTAGCAATATTACAGTTAGAAAGTAGCAGCAAAATAATTTTATGGTGGGGGGTCACCCCAACATGAGGGACTAATCATATTAAAGAGTTCCAGCATCAAGAAGGTTGAGAACCACTGGGCTAAGAAATGGCTTGGCTGTTAACAGTTCCTGTTGCTCTTACACAGGACCTGAGTGCAGTTCCCAAGACCCACATCAGGCAACTCACAACTGCCTATAACTCCAAATTTGGAGCATCCGTTGCCCTCTTCTGGTCTCCTCAGTTACCCACCTGCAAATATGGCATATACATAAACAGACACACAAACACATGCACATGAGGGGGTAAAAAGTCTTTTAATAAGGGAAAATCAACAGGCAAAGAGAAAAAAGGAGTCCCCAAAACCAGACTTGAGCCCAAGCAGTTGCCTGGCCCCAGCCGACTCACCAAGCCAGCACTGAACACAGTAGCAGGAACTACCACCATTGAGTCGGGGTTAAAATGAACCATATGCTCAAAATCCCACTCCAATCACGACATCATTTTCTCAGTTCTTAAACAACTATTTGAACCATATCAAACTTAAGAGTTACCTCAAAAATCCTAATTATTTTGACTGAGACCAGTGAACAATACCTAAAGAGTCACTCACCCATACAACAGGGCTAGAGCAAAAGTCTGAACACCTGTGAAACTTAAAAGTGGAACAAAATTTAACTAGCTGTTCCCTTATATAATCTCCTAGTTCATGCCCAAGCCAACAAAAATTTAAAAAGCAGCAGTCACTAAATGTACATCATCAGGTGTCCTTAAATATTCAAGTAAGTGTCTCAAAACCATAGATAGTGGTATCTTAGCCATCTGCAACAGTCTCCATCTGATTATAGGTTTTTCAGGACACGGTAAACATCCAACTTCTCAGCAGGGCTCACACCTATCATTATGTTCCATTTGGTAAACCTGTATTCATCATTTAAAAAATCTGTGTTTCACTTTGCTCTTAATTACCACCAAAGATCTCCAAGGGACACAGGGGAGAGGTTACAGGATCACCCACTACAGCCTGACTAAAGCAATTTGGACACAGTCTTGCCATTACTTTCAAGAGAACAAATGCACTAATTCCACAACCCATTTGTAACCTTCTCATGAGAGAAGGACAGAGACTAGCCAGCCATACTTGGAAAACTGAGTATGGTTCTAAGCACAAAAAGGCCCCTAAACACATTTAAATGCTTGGTCCCCTCTGGAATGAAGCTCTTGGGCAGTTATTTTAAGCATCCTCTGTGGGAACTACATCCCGCTATCTAGGTTCAACTAGAGGTAAGGGCCTGGGAGAATTTAATGGCTGCTGGTGCTGGAGAGTCAAGCACACAAATTAGAATATTGGTTGTATAAAGTCATTTCATTCACAAAGAAAATATTGGTTACTAATATCCCTTAGTTTTATTTCTAGTAATGGTAGTTGGCTTATTAAAAAGGAATTCAACCCCATCCCTCCCACATGGAGCCTGTTGGCTTGACTTCTTAGAAGTGACTCTAATTGTGGCAGAAAATATTCTGCTTTGTGTTAAAATTATTCCTCCCCCATATATGTTGCCAGTTCTTAAGTATTTGTAAAGAGGACCCAAAGACAGAGGGAGGTCATTGCCACATCTCCAGAAGGCTCCTTAGGGCCTGTCTTCGTTGGGGTCACTATTGCTATGATGAAACACCAAAAGCAAGTCGGGAAAAAGGAGTTAGTTTGGCTTACACTTCCTCTATGGTCCATCACTGAAGGAAATCAAGACAGGAACTCAAACAGGGCCCGATCTTGGAGGAGAGGCCACGAAGAACGATGCTTACTGGCTTGCTCCTCATGGCTTGCTCAGCCTGCTTTCTTATGGAACCCAGGACCACCATGGATGGCACCACCCACAATGGGCTGGGCCTTCCCCATCAATCACTAATTAAGAAAATGCATTACAGGCTTGCATAAAGTCCAATCTTATGGAGTCATTTTCTAATTGAGGATCCCTCGTCTCAGACGACTTTAGCTTGTGTCAAGTCGACATAAAACTATCCCTCACAAACAGTGTCACCACATGAATGAGAGTGGAGGTTTGCAGTGTGGACTCTTGATCCTAGCTCACTTGTTCCTCATCTCAGAGCACCTGGAACACAGGGCTGTTCTCCCAGAGGGGTGCAAAGGTTGAGATCTACCTGTGACACAGCCTCCTAACCCTTGAAGCCATTGAAACAGACCCACACTGCAGTGCCCCAAAAGGAACTCACCACTCATGTTAAGAACAAAAGCCAGACTGTGGAAATGCACTGCCCAGGTTCCCCGCAGGCAAATTATGAAAGAGCCCACTGATAGTGTAGGCATGAACAGCCAGCCTCTGGCTTGCATTTCAGTAAAAGGCCAAGACCCGTGTCTTCTCATATACCTTGGCAAACAAATGTATCCATGTTGAGGGTAGGAAAGTGCTGAGGTCCTGCAAAGTACAGAGAGGCCCTCGTTACCTAGGAGATGGAGGACACACAAATCTTTTAAACATGAGTGATCAGAAGCTATTAACTATAGGATTTAGGCCTGATGGCCTTGTGACATGGAGCCTAAGAATAGCTGTAGGAAGAAGGCAAAGTCTGCACTGGGTTTTTTGGGTTGGACCTGAAGATCCTGCCATTGATCCAAGAATCTGCAGAGAAAATCCCATAGAAAGAAGCAACTCTTCAATTCCAGGTCCTTGGAGCTATCACCAAAAAGTACCCTTTGCAATCCCACTGAGAATAGTAACTTTTAGTATTAAGACTATGTCTCTATGTTAAAGGTGTCTCAACATCACAACACTGTCTAAGGACAGTCCTGTCTCAGACAGCTAAAACTGGCAGGCATTGTGAAGGAAGAGGCAGACCCCTCCCATTTATTAGATATGATGAATCAATGGGAAGCTTCACAAACCATGCTTCTCTGGGTTTAAATCAGCTTAACCTGAAGGACTCATGAATATATATACTGACTAGAATTTCTGCTAGAATAGATGCACAAATCTTGAATCTACACACACACACACACACACACACAAAATCACAGCTAATTAGCGTAAATCATGTCACAATGTAAGCAGGGGTCAGAACATCATGCAGCACACCATAAAAACATGTTCTTAACTTATCCATTATATCCTGATAACGTTTGTGGTGAAAAGATCACATGTTCACATTCACAGACCAGAAAATACAACAACCGATTATCCAGTTTATCAAAAGAAAAACGTTACCAATCAGTTCTATAACTAATCACATGCAGATGAAACAGTGAAATTTACACACACACACACACACACACACCCAAAAAGGAACAGAGCTAAAAAGGATTCTGGTTTCCTCATAGGTGAGGATGAAGAGCCTAACCGCCTGCCCAGCAAGGAGCCAAGGCAAAAGGCACCCATACAGTGCGGACAGAACACTCAGCATTCCTGCAAACATGTCCACTTGTCCCCAGACTAGTGAGCACAGCGAACATGTCCACTTGTCCCCAGACTAGTGAGCACAGCTGAGGATCGCTGCTAACTAGAAATGCCATCAGAAGTTAAAGTGTTTAAGATTATGGCTGAAAATGGATTTTTTCACTACATGTAATTTTAATGAATAGCCAAGAATTAGCCTCCCAAAAGACAACCTCCCAAAGCCAACCAGAGGAGAACTGGTTTCTAGTCAACTTCCTTCATTTGTAGATACACACTCAAGCCATTCACGGATGACCTAACCGCCAGGAATGCAGCTTTTACTCTTGGTATCTAAGGAAGATTCTTCAGACTACACACTCTTCTGTCACTTTGCAGGGACCCACACCTGCTTAATAGTTCATTAACACAAGCATTCATTTTCCTCAATAAGCATCCACTCATACCAGCCAACCACAGCCGCCATTGGACCATTCAGCCATCGTTCATGTACCGCCTTATACATCCAGGCCACAGAGCTAGCCATGATGGTGAGACCTCAGGGACTATAGTATTCCTCTATGGTCTCCTCGTACCTGCTCCTCTCCCACCTCTGCCCTCCACTATCCATGTCCTCCTCACTTGTATGACATCCGGGAGCTCACTTTGCTACAGGGTAGAAAGAGAACCAGTTTCACTATACATTGAATTTCAAAGACTTCTGCCAAAACTAAATGGGTAAACACATGAGAAACCTTCAGAATAGGTCAAGTTTGGTGGTGCATATAAATAATCCCAGAGCTCGAGAGGCTGAGGCAGGAGGATCACAAGTTCAAACCCAGGCTGAGAAACCCTGCCTTAAATTAATCAACCAATCAATTAGGTCAGAATGGTACTGACTGCAATTTGTACAATGTGTTATTATCATTATCCATTAGACACCATGGGCTCTCCTCACTACAGGAATGTGAGTTGATATGATATTGTTCCCATCCTGAAGATCTCAGGATTTACAGGAGGGAAGAGAGATCAACTCTTAACCTATGTGGCGGAATCTGTACATAGCAGGATTGAGAATGCAACAGAAACAATACAAAGTGCACACTGTAAGTACTCTGAATCCTCCAATACCCAGATAACACAGGAACAACCTCCAGAAAGCAGAACGGAGACACAGAACATCAGAAAGGAAGAAATGAAGAGCTCCAGTTTTATGAATGGCACGTGTAATTTTACTCTGTCTTCACATCCTCAACAGTTCTCGGAGATGATTGACACCCAGAGCAAAAGCTCCCAAGCACCATAAGATGTCCAATCATTAAATGAACAAACAACAACAACAACAAAAAGGCTTGTTCGGAACAGAATGATAAGGCAGGAAAATGCACAGCGCCACCACAGCAAAGGAAAAAGGGAAGCGCAAACAGAGCTCTCAAACTCATCTTTAATGACTCACTGGAGTCAGCAACCAAAAAGGGCTTTCCTGCCAGAATATTCTGTTTGACAAGGGGTTGTACTAGTGTCTTGCAGTAAAGTTCCTTGTCACGGAGAAGGAGTCCATGTTCTAGAGAGGATTCTTGTGATCAAGCCAGAGATGTGAAAGAAAGGGAAGAATCAGATGAATGACGGGTAACCTAATTCACAGAAAATGATGACTCAGAAGTTTTGCACGCATTCCTTGAGAATTTCATACACGTATACGGTGTATTTTGATCATATTCATGCTCCACTTCCAACTCTCCCTGGACCTACACATGCTCTGCTTCCGGGTCCTTCAGAGTCCCCACCCCCAATATATTCCTCCTCCCAACACCATGCTTTTTTAAAAATCCCAGAGTACGATTAGTGCTGCCCATAATGCATACGTGCGTGAGTGGGGCCATCCATGGAGCATGGCGACATACCAGTGACCCCACTCCCAAGAAAAAGGACTTTCACGCCCCCAACAGCTGTCAACTGCCCATAGCTCCTCAGGCGGGGGTGGGCCTTCCTGAGACCCTGCCTTATTCCTGCTGCAGTTTGGGGGATTTTTACTGACTGCATCCCATGTAGGTCTTGTGCATGTCACTACAGCTGCTGCAAATCCATAAGACAGCAGAAATAATTTAAATAGAATACAAGACAGTAAGAATTTTGCAGGTTCCAGAAGTGCAGAAGCGTTACTCGTGGACTAACACTCCATAGCCAGCTCTGCTCCCCCAGCGGAGTGACCCATAACTGGTTCCAGTCCCCTACTGGAATGACTCCCCACAGTCAGCTCACTCTGATTGTCTTACCTTCAGGCAGCTCACATATCTAAGCCAAGTTCCTCCCAACAGGACTATTTTCGATTTCAGAAGTGGTAATGTGTAAAACCGAGGTGTTAAGAACGTTTTGATAAAGAAAATCAGGAGCTCCCAGAGCTGTCATTTCCGGTGACTCTCTTGTCCTCTACACACAGAATTTGCGTTATAGCAAAGACCTATGCATCACCATGAATTCAAGCTCATCCTGAAAGGTCTTACAGGCACCTCGGGGACGATCTCCTTACTAGTCAATAAAGAAAGGGGACAGTTTCTGAGGGCAAGTTTCTGCTGGGGGGAAAAAAAAAGATCTTCCAAGAAACACAATGTTACCTTAAATGCCATTATCGGGGCTATTTTTCAAACAGTAGATAAATAATTCAAGGTACTGTAATTTAGTACACTGAGAAGGCTCCCAATACATAACAAGTGACTCTCACTCACCAGCATACAGTATATTTTTTTCTTCTCTAACTTAATGAGGTGCTTCAACTTACTGGTCTGATAAAGGCCATAAGGACATGAAGGTCCATGTCTCCTTGGGTTCCTCCACCATGTAACTTGACTCTTCTGAGGCATGCCATGTTCCTCTTCCTAAAAGTGGACCTTCTGCACATCTTTCTCAAGGCTAGTGTCTGGGACTGCTGAGCTCTCTGCAGAAACTCCTGTGAAGAGCCCCAGAGGTGCTTCCTAAAACCTAAAACCTAGGTGAGGGCTCAGAGTATTTCAATGAAGCAAGTCATGTTAACACCATGTGAGTGGAAAGGCAGATTCCCTGAGTTACTCCTGTGTGTGTCTCTATGGAACCAAACCACCAGACCCACAAGAACCTGTGACATGTGACATCCAACCTTTATGCACAGAATGGCGTTTACTACATCTGCACACCACTTCAACAGTGAGCGGAGTCCTGCTGCCATCGTTGTGGGACAATTTTGGAAGTATGGTTTCTCAGAACGTAAGTCTCAATAATAGAGCGACACGAGATTGGCAACAGGAATTCCAGCTTGAGTTCCTGCCCTGACACTGCTGGGGCACGGAGGCCCTCCCTGCATTGCCTGGCTAGCCCTGGGTACAGAAAGGCCTGCAGTGGCAAGGGATCAGAAGGCCAAGATGCAATGGTAGTTTCCCACCAACACAGAAACACACAAAAATCACCACCCAGGAAAGAATGCCACACGTGACTTCCCACCAGGTTAAAAAGGAAACTGAGTTCTAAGGCCAAAGCCCAAAGATCCACATCTGATAGAGCTAGTTAATTCATGCTCATCCACCCAAATCAAATTGGACTCACTTGGGAGGTTGCTCTGTGCCGAAAAGTGTTAAATGACCAAGTTCCAAACGTTAAAATTAAAATTTCATTTTCCACATGATAGCCTATGAAATCAGTAAGGAAAAGGAGCCAAATGTGCCGGTGTCTCTATCTTCCTTCTGGCACGCCCACCTTCTCCCTGCAACCTCTAATATCATCACAAAGCATTTGGGCTGAAAGGTTCAGTGGAAGTAAGTACCATAATCAAAATTATATTGACTGTGTCTGAGCGGAGAATTGATAGGCGAGCAAAAGACTATGGGCCTGGGATACAAATTTCTAAGCTGTCGTAGACTGCCTAGTTAGGAATGTAACTCATTAAATAAGCAAGAAAATGCCACCGTGAGAGAAGTTACAGAAATCCCCAGGGGGTGGTGGTGGTGGGGACTTCAGGCAGGTTCTACACCCTTCCATCACCAGGAGGCAACACTGTGTAGAGAATGCTAACCGCAGTCCTGAACCTACATTTTTGCTACATTTAAAAGATGATTTCTCCAGACCCTGGAGACATGTCACTATTGTGCAGTCCTTCCCAGGAATTCTGAGACAGGTGAAGGAGCGCAAATATGGGAAGAGAAACAAGTGCCCAGAGCTATAGGAACATCGGGCCCTTGCTTAATCTTGTGTTTCACACTACGCTTTAGCCTATAGTAACTACGACTAGCATACTGCATCACGGAGAAGCAATGGGGCACACAAAAACTGCAGAAACCTTTGAAGCCAATGATGCAAAGCTGTGCAGGTGTCAGCCTGAACCAGTGCAAGGGCAGGAGCCCAGTCACTAGGGGATAGAAGAGCACTGCCAGCCGATCCAGCCATCTTCACATAGAGCCAAGGGCTCCTGGTTTACTGTAAGCTCCAATGTGTAAACTGTCTCAAAAGGAGGGAGGGCGGAATTTTTTGTTGGATAACTTTGCATAGATGAGTTCTTGAATTTTCTAAAGTTCCACTGAATGTCCAGATTTCCCCTCTGGGAAGTTGGGGTGGCTTCTGGACTACAGTTCTCACCTCTTCACCCCAATACTTATATGAACTGGATTTGACTTCCAAAGCATCACCCGACCTCCATCTTCCTCCCTTCTCAGTTCACGAACCTTCAGTTGGAAAAATCGGATGAAGTTCGAGTCATCTTTCCTGCCTCACCGCACAGCTGACATCACCCCTCTAACAACTTGGTCATTTACATATTCATAGAGTCCTTTAGGATACTAATTGATAACTGATCACTAAGAACAGGTTCCACATGGAAAAGAGAGTCAGCGTCTTCACAGAAGGGCTAATGAATCATGCACCATAAAGTTTGCTGGTACTATCTCATAAAAATGTTCCACCCATGAAATTAATGGTGATATGTGTTACATATTTACCTACACGGAAAGGAAAGAGACTTCCAGGCTACCACCAAGATGTCCTAACAGCACAGTCCACCCAGGGAGCAACTTTGGGTCTCTGCTTTTCCCTTTCTATGATAGCCATGACACCAACATTCTTCATAAACCAGCCGTCCCCATCCTCAGGAATAGAGCAAACATCCTCTGGAATGCTTAATAGATGCCATACATCATGCTGGAGATGAACACGCAGCATCACATTCTTTCAATGACCCTCTGCAAGAGGTAAATGGACTTGGTATTAATAAACCTAGATGAAGTTATCTTTTCTAAGTGACTGGACTAGGATGGGACCATGACTCCAGAGCAGGGAAACACTAGCAGCTTACTCTAAAGGGATGAAAGAAGTGAGCACAAGCCCTTTCCAGGCAAAGCCACAGAATCCATAAGCATGATGAGAAGTGACAGGGCTGTCTTTTATCTGAAAACACAATCTTCTTTTCTGAGAACATACTGTCACCTCTGCTCAGCTCTCTCCTAGTCCGGGCCACACGACTATGGACCCTTCCTATTAGCTCTCCAGTTTTTCATATCTGTACCCCCACTTCCATACCCTCCCTCAGAAGGCCAAACTAAATAACAAGAACAAATGGATCAAAACAAAACCCATTGAACTCACACACTGTACCCACTAAATCTGAGTCATCAAATAGATTCTCCCCCTGCTCAAAAATATTAGCGAGGTGTAAATATTTGCCATGTCCTGGAATACCAGATGTGGCAAAGGAAAACTCCACTCCAATAGGAAAATCCACTCCAATAAGCCAGACTCTGGTAATATATGCTGGGGGATATCTTTCTGTATGCTGTGAATATATGTTGTTCCCATTGGTTAATAAATAAGCTGCTTTGGCCTATGGCAAGGCAGATTAGAGGTAGGTGGGAACTCCAAGGAGAGAGACAGGAAAGAGAAAGGTGGAGTCTGGAGAGACACCATTTGCCGTCTAAGGAGCAACATGCCAGCTGACCAGTAAAGCCATGGAACACGTGGCAAAACATAGATTAATAGAAATGGGTTAATTTAAGATATAAGAGCTAGCTAACAAGAGGCCTGCCGTAGGCCATATAGTTTGTAAATAATATTAAGCCTCTGAGTGATTATTTTATAAGTGGCTGCAGGACCCCAGGGCCGGGTGGGACCAGAGAAACCTTCTGGCTACAAGTATTTGTTGGGATGCTAGCACCATGATTCCTGCCCACAGGGACACAATCTCAGAGCACCCTCCCCCAGGTTATCCTCCAGTAAATCTGTCTCTATACTTACTATGGAAATGAGCACTTGTAAGGTAATACCCTCCTCTGAAACTTTTCTTCTCAAAACCCTCTAAGACATAATACAGAGAACAGCAGCATGATGCTCTCTGGAATAGATCTAAATTCTTTGCTGGCCATCTTTCATGTGTATTTACTTGGAGTCCCTGAACTACCTCCTCCCTCTTCCCCTCTCCATTTCATCCACACACTAATCATTACCAGGCCACTTTCTCACATTATCGCTTCCAACTCAGGACCATGTAAACAGCTGGACCTTCAGTTCTCAACACATGGGCTTTGAGATGCCTGACTTCCTTCAAATACAAATCCCATCAGGCCACACTTCCTTGCTTCAAATCTTCCAATGGCTCCCAGTGCCCTTATAGCATGGAGTCCACGGGGCTACCGTACTCCTCAGCTGTGTCTCAGCTCTCAATCACCTGCTCCATGCTCTCCTTTCCTCCATGCCAAGCAGGAGGCCCACAGTCCCTGCAGGAGCTGTCTAACTTGGCTGCCTTCGGTGACCTGCCTCACTCCGGCTCATTCCGTTCTTCTCCTCCATCTAACTTCTGCTTGTCTTCCAGGTTTCAGCTCATGGATTCGTGCCATTTGGTCACATACTCCCTCAGAGCCTGCTGCCTCAGATGTCACCTCTGTCACTGGTTAATAAATAACCACTGTGTGTTTAAGTCTCCCTCCCTCAGTGCATGAGAAGCTCCGTGATGTCAAACCTAGCCCTGCCTGGGACAACGCCTCAGGGCGGGATTACATATACATTGGTAGGCTGACTGCTGTTTTAATCTCATGGCTCGCACGGAGGAATCGAGTCAGAAAGTAGACTAAATAATAAATATGCCAAGATTCATGCACTTCTCTTTTCAAATTATGTAGCTTCTATGGTTAATAAAATATAAAGTCTATGAAAAAGCATGTCTGAATTCATGGTTTCTTTTTGCTATTTATTCTCATAACCAATAAAAATCTGAAGCCCAATTCAGATTATATTACTGTCATGTGGGGAACCCCAAAACACAATCATCTCCCAAATGATGTTAAAGGCAGTCCTCCCATTTAGACACCATTTAATTGAATATATTAGAGACACTCCCCAATAGTGCCCATGGTTAATAAGGGACACTTTCCCAACTTTTTGTCAATAAAATAAGTCCCTTGGTACAGCAGACTATGACCAGCTGACACACAGTAAATTGGCAAGCCCTTCAACTACACAGCTCCTTCTAGCCATTCTGGGTGGCTCTGGACGCTTCAAATTCTAATACACAGACTGAAAAGCAGGTGTGCCTGACTTGACTTTGTTCCCATTTATTGAAAAAATACAAAGTCCTGATACCTAATACCTCTCCTGTGAGCCACAAGATGTTTCCTTGTTTGTTATTTTAGTGAGTAAGGAGGAGCCACGAGGTTGATGCATCTGAATTCACAACAGACAAAATAAATAGATACACATGGTCAGTTACCCTTCAATCAAACAGACCACTAGTTTCAGAGACGTCATTCAACATATGTTTACTAAGTTCCCAATCATTTATTAGAGGCAGGTGCTAGGCATCCAGGGTAAAATTCCTGCTCACTGAGTTTGCCATCAACAGCTACCAAATGATACCTTATTGGGACCATAAGGTACTTGGGGAAAAATACAAGGTAGAATGCCTTAGTGTCATGTGGTCCTTCACCCCCCACTCCCACAACCGCCTCAACTAAGGCCCCCAGGGCCTTGTACCTGGGTAAGCACTCTACCAGTTAGCTAAATCCCAACCCCTTTTGTCTTTTTTTTTTTTTTTTTTTGAGCCGTGGTTCTGAACCTTCCTAATGCTGTGACCCTTTGATACAGTTCCTCATGTTGTGGTGACCCCCAACCATAAAATTATTTTCATTGCTACTTCATAACTGTAATCTTTCTACTGTTATGAATCATAATGTAAATATCTGATACGCAGATGGTCTTAGGCAACCCTTGTGAAAGGGTTGTTCGACACCCCCAAGGGGTCATGGCCTACAGGTTGAAAACCACTACCTTAGAGGCAAATTGCTTAAATGGGGGGGGGGTCAGTCCTCCAACCTAGATTGGAGATGCAGCGTGTAACCCATCAACATACAGAACCCCACATCCACAGGTTTGCAGCCAGGACATAAGGCAGATGCCACATTGGTTTGTGTGTTTTTTTGTTTTCAACAAAACTAAGTCACCCATCTGCTCTGACTCTCATGTGTTTAATATTAAGTATAAAAATGATTGCGTTTGTAGCTCAGTGGGAAGTGCTTGCCCAGCGCATGTAAGACTGTAGATTTTATCCCAACAGCACAGTATAATAAAAGAAAAATAAAATTTTAGATATCTATCAATGCTAACATTCAACTAGTTTTTAAGACACCAAAGCTGGCAGGTTTGACTGAAGCATATGAGACTTGGTACATGGTACATGTATTAGTGGTGAGCTAGACCATGAGACACTGTGACCCTTACTAGAGAGATATTCAAAACAGCTTTAACAAGGTTGTCAAAAAAAAAAAAGCAGCACTGTAGGAACATGCTAGGAAACAGAATTTCCTTGTACTTTAAAAACAAATACAGTGAGTTAGTATTTTTAAAAATTCTTTGGGGGAAAAAAATGAATCTCCCAAGCTACACAGCAGTTTTTAAACTGAAATGAATGCCTTTCCATTCTAGGAGTTGCTCTTAAGTCTCTTAACGTTTTTCTAGCCTGGGCCTTGCTACAGTATAGCTAACACTACCAGCCCCAGGTGCTTGTCACAATGCAGCCTGAAGTAAACAGAAAGAATCCCCCCACTTACAACAGTAAAGGGGGAATAAGCTGGGAGCTGGAGAAACCGCTCTGCAATCAAGAGCAAGTTCTGCTCTTGCCCAGGGTCAGGGGTCACTTCCTAGCTCATAGGAGGTGGGGGCTTACAACTGCTTGTAACTCCAACTTTAGCACTTGCACCCATGTGCACACACAGCATGCACATCATTTGAAAATAATAAATCTGTTTAAAACGGGAATAAAATCTCTCAAAGTAGATAGTACATAAATTATGCATTAACAAAATAACAGTCAGCCCAACTTTGAAGTTCGATTTCACAAAATTTTATAAGCAATAAACTCAAAAGTCAATGCTCACTGATATTTACTTGGCGCTAAATATCAACTATTCTGCAGAGACTAAATCAGATGATGCATATGGGTGTGTATAAAATGTCTCAAGAGTGCTATTGCTCCCATTTAAGAGGTGAGAAAACTGAGGCTGACAGATTCCAATGGTCCATAAGCACATGCTTCCTCAAGCTGACAGAATTAGAAGTCAAACACAGGTGTGCCCAGGAGATGGGGAAAGGGGGTATTCTTAGTCTGCCATTCCTGAACCTTCTAGAACAGTAATTTAAAATGTGTGCTTTTCCTAAGAAAAGGCCAAAGGGTTTTTGTTAATTTCCCAAAGTCACCATTCCACAAAAGGCCCGATTCCACAGTTCCACCCAGTGTACCACATCAGTACCAGTGTGTATATATGAGCTTTCACGCCCCTCCTCAAGTTTTATTACTTCTCTGCTGCTGAAGTAGGGGAGCCACATGACTTTGGTTTTGTTTCAAAATTCTCAGGGCAAATCAAGATTTCACCCCACCATCCCCTGGTAGCCTAAGGCATGCCACGAACTGCCACAGCGATGTCTCTTTCCATCCAATTCGGAACTTTCACAAACAGCGACCAAAATCGTTGGGCCATACTACTCGGAAGCACAAAATATGTTTCACTCAACCAATCTTCACTGCCTTGCCAGGGAAATAAGATATCGTTATATCCACTTCAGAGAAAGAAAATCACTGTCACTCTGAGTGGAGACGATGAACCAACTATACAATCAGGATCAAAAATGAGACCTTATCCGCCCCCCCACCTCCACATCTTCAAGACCTTGTGCATACTACATTAGCTAAACAGAATCATTTATAGCCAGTTACCCAGAGGCAACACGCTACATCAAAGAGAGATGTACCCATCTGCACTGTTCTCTGGCAGCATCTAGGGTGGGTGTGTCACTCAACAAACCCCTGGAATGACTAAGCTCAGTCTGGAATTTAGAGCTATCCAAAATTCCAGGTCAGAAACAGCATTCTTGTCAGAGCGAGCTTTACCTTGAAAGTCTCCACTTCTGACTGCAGAACTGAGCTTCTAAGGAATGAAATGCACCCAGATCTCACAATTGAGAAGCAAAAGAGTTCTAGAAAGCAGATCTCCAGACACCTGTCTGTGATCCCTGCAATCCCACAGGCATCCAGGAATGGGTCATGGTTACCACCAGAGTCTTGGCCAACCACCAGCCAAGGTTCCTTCCATCTTTGCCAGGCTGGGACTTGCCTCTGTTAGCTGTGGCCAGATTTGGCCCCTGCTTCCAAGCTGGGCACCCAGGGGGCTAGTACCAGGACCCTAGGCTCTGTTTACTTCTAGGGACAAAGGCAATTGTTTCCTAGCTCTAACCCCAGCAGAGACTGGAAAATACCAATCTGGCACTGCGGAATTAATTTCACAAGGAGACTATGCTAGGGTTATGTTTTATTTATGGCCTTGTCTGATCAAGATGATTTCTCCCACAAGAAACATCCAAAGCAAACAATCTTAAAGACGTGGAGAATCTTCCTTCCCTGTCTTCCAAAGCAGGAAGGAAGAGAGAAAAGCAAGCCAGATATAGCAACCTCACGAAACTCAGTGTGTCAGGAAGCGAACCACAAGTTTTGGATGCACAGCCTTCCAGGAGATAAGGTTGGACAAAGTCCTCTGAAGAAGGAAAGATGCATTCTACACAGTGTCCTACAGCGCTCCTCTGGACACTGAGTCCGAATGGGAGCAGTAGGCGCTCATGCTTAGCGTGGGGAATCTTCCTCTGCCCGAGGATGGAAGGTGAAGCGATCACCAAAACCATCCACGGGCGGCCCCAGGGAACCCTCCTCTCCGACATCCCAATAGTGCAATTCCACAGCCGCCACTCCCACCCGCGTCCTACGTTCCAGGTCTCCTGCTCCACCCAAGACTTCAGGAGTTAGCACTCCCACTTCTAGAAATCGGATCTGAGTTGTGGGGACGAGCCAAGCTTTCAGATCACATCCTGACGCTGACAACCCAAGCAGATACAGATAGGAAGGGACTGGCTCTGTGACATTTCCAAAGCACACCGTCGGGTAGCCCCTGTAGAAAAGCGCGCGGGGTCAACCACAAGAAGTCAAGGACCCAAAGAATCT